>JAANYP010006645.1:0-108001 GCA_020465985.1 Centrapalus pauciflorus
TCTCATCAATTTGCAGATTAACATGTGGTATTTGCACTTCTCTTTCATCTGCTAAGCTCTTTCTCAAATGACTAACATGGAATACAGGATGTATTCCTGCTAAGTCAGATGGCAATTCAAGACGATAAGATTGATTTCCTATCTTTTCAACAATCTTGAACGGACCAATGAATCTCGGAGCTAGCTTATTTCGCTTTATGAATCTTACCACATTCTTCATTGGGGATACTTTCAGCATCACCCAATCATTAACTGCAAAACTAATCGATCGATGCCGATTATCATAGTATGACTTCTGCCTACTTTGAGCTTCAAGAATGTTCCTTTTGACGAGTTGAATCTTCTCATGAGTTAACTGTAGAAGGGCAGGACCCGCTATAGGTGATTCACCTGTTTCGCGCCAACAGGTGGGAGTTCTGCACTTTCTTCCATACAAAGCTTCAAAAAGAGCCATCTTGATCATTGAATGATAACTGTTATTATATGAGAATTCGAACAGAGGCAAGTGGTCATCCCAATTACCACCCAGATCAAGAACGCAGGCACGGAGCATGTCTTCTAGAGTTAAGATAGTACATTCACTTTGGCCATCTGCACTTGGGTGATAAGTTGTACTCATAGAGATTCGAGTACCCATCCCATCTTGCAGCGCTTTCCAAAATCTCGAAGTGAAACTGCTATCACGATCAGAGACTGTATACTTTGTCACACCGTGACGAGATATGACTTCAGTGATGTACATCTGTGACAATCTATCAAGGGAGTATGTCTCTTTCATCGGTATGAAATGAGCTGACTTCGTTAATCGGTCCACGACTACCCAGATGGAGTCGTGCTGTCTCTTGGTTTTAGGCAACTTGGTATAAAATCCATGGTTATATGCTCCCACTTCCACTCAGGAACTGGCAGTGGTTGCATATCCCCAAAGGGTTTCTGATGTTCTGCCTTAACCATTTGACAGATTTTGCAGCTTTCAACGTACTGACCGATGTCCTTTTTCATTCCTGGCCACCAGTAATCAGCTTTTAGATCAAAGTACATCTTTGAGCTGCCAGGATAAATAGATAACTTGGAGTGATGAGCTTCAGATAGAAGAGTGTTGCGAATTGAACCATATTTAGGAATCCATATTCGGTTTCCCTTGAGACAATGAAGTCCCAAATGATTCAGAGATAAGAATTGAAGTTGCCCTTTAAGATTTTCAGAACCGAGATTCTCTTCTTTCAATGCTTCAACTTGGGCAGATCTGATGTCCTCGATAAGATCGGAAGAGAATACAACAGGAGTCAGGGCATAGCAACACTTTTCCGGATATACTTTCCTACTCAAAGCATCCGCGACAACATTAGCTTTGCCAGGATGATATAGGATCTCGCAATCATAGTCCTTGATAAGCTCCAAGGACCGACGCTGTTTCATGTTTAGATCCTTTTGAGTAAATAGATGCTTGAGACTTTTATGATCAGTGTAAAGCTGACACCGAGTCCCATAAAGATAATGACGCCAGATCTTCAGTGCAAAGGTAACGGCAGCCAACTCAAGATCATGAGTTGGTGCACTTTTCTCGTAATCTTTCAATTGCCTTGAAGCGTAGGCAATAACTTTTCCCCTTTGCATTAGAACACATCCTAAGCCAGTACCAGATGCGTCACTGTAAACGAGAAAGTCATCATCGCCTTTTGGTAAGGCTAGGATCGGCGCTTGAATAAGTTTCTGTTTTAGAGTTTCAAATGCCTCTTGCTGTTTATCAGCCCATACGAAAGGTGTATTCTTTCGTGTTAGCATCGTGAGTGGCACAGCAATCTTCGAGAAGTCTTTAATGAATCGCCGATATTAACCGGCCAATCCAAGAAAACTTCGAATTTCAGAGGCATTGCGAGGTGTTTACCATTTCTGAACAGCCTCGACTTTAGAAGGATCGACTGAGATACCTTCGCCAGATATGACATGGCCAAGGAATTGGATCTATAAAGAAATCAAGTAGAATTTGAAGTTTTGTTTGAAACAAAGAACGCTTAGGAATAACTCAAGACAATATATAGTTGTACCTGTCTGAGCCAGAATTCGCACTTAGAAATTTTGCATAGAGTCTTTCCTTTCTCAATAACTCTAGCAATTGTCACAGATGAATAGAATGGTCAGCCTCCGTTTTGGAGTAAATCAGAATATCGTCTATGAATACGATAACTGACTTATCCAGCATCGGTCTGCACACGCGATTCATGAGATCCATGAACGCCGCTGGTGCATTTGTTAAACCAAATGGCATCATGAGAAATTCGTAATGACCATATCTTGTTCGGAAGGCTGTTTTTGGAATATCCTCATCTTTTACCTTCAATTGATGATACCCAGAACGAAGATCAATCTTGGAGAAATAACTTGCTCCATGTAGCTGATCGAATAAATCATCAATTCTGGGCAGAGGATACTTATTCTTGATAATGACTTTGTTCAACTCGCGGTAATCAATGCACATTCGAAGAGTTCCGTCTTTCTTCTTTACAAATAAGACAGGTGCACCCCACGAAGATGAAATAGGTCGGATAAAACCCTTTTCTAACAGCTCTTGCAATTGCTTTGACATTTCCTGCATTTCTGCATGTGCAAGTCTGTAGGGAGCTTTAGCGATGGGAGCCGCACCAGGAACTAAATCAATTCCAAATTCAACTTGACGTTCTGGTGGCACTCCAGATATATCGTCAGGGAATACGTCTGGGAACTCACAGACAACATGAATATCAGATATGGATTTCTTATTATCTTCGGAGATAGATTCAGACGAGACATAGCATAAATAAGATTCGTGACCCTTAGAAAGATACTTATACGCTTTATCAATAGTTATGAAATAGTGAGCACCTTTTCGCTTCTCGCCTTTTATTTCTAACACCCGGCCGTCTGAAGACTTGATCCTGATGATTCGGCGGTTGCAGACGATTGTAGCCTCGTTATTCGTTAACCAGTCCATGCCGATGATGACATCAAATTCTTTTAGCGGAATCAGAATAAGATCGAGGTTGAATAGAATATTATTAACGAGCAGTGTGCAATTACGGTATATGGAATCAGCCATAACATAATTGTTACTGGCTGTCTCAATATCAAGTATCACAGGGAGTTTTGATGGAGTTTTGGATAGTCTTCGAGCAAAAGCAGTAGATATAAAGGAATGACTAACACCGGAATCGAATAGTACGCGAGCAGGAATTGAGTTAAGCATGAATGTACCTATTACCACATCAGGGGTTTCCATTGCTTCCTCGGCTGTTATATGAAAAGCACGAGTCCTTGCAGTCGGAGTTGCAGCCGAGCTTTTCATCGTAGATCCTCCGGCTGACGATTGTGACTGACCCCGTTGTCCACTACGACACTGATACATGAAGTGTCCTCGTTTTCCACATTTCGCACACCCAAGTCCTCACTGAGGGCATTCTTCACTGCTGTGACCTATTCTGTTACACGCAAAACAAGTGACGTCATCTGGGTTACACAGCCCCATGTGTGATTTTCTGCATCTCTTGCAGAATCGTGGCTCGTTAGTTAAAGAGTAAGCTTGCGCTTTCTGAGGCTAACTGTATTGTTGGGATTGCTGAGGTTGCTGGGATTGAGACTTGTTTGGCTTAAAGAATCGACCGAATCTTTGCTTCTTTGGAGGAGAAGGACATGTCGGGTTCGCTGATGGAGCGTAGAGCTGATCACCTTACTCTAAATATCCCCTCTCGATTTGTCTGGCCGCTTCAACCATTTCTAGATAACTCTTATATTTTATCGCGCTCATTGGGTGTCGATATCTCGGGTTAAGCCCTCCACGGAATCGATTCATCTTTCTTTCTTCAGTAGCTACTTGATACGAGGAGTAGCCACAGAGTCGCGAGAATTCATGTTCGTACTCATCTATAGATTTGGTTCCTTGGGTTAGCTGCATCAGTTGAACCTCCATTTTGTCTCGTTGGTCAACAGGATAATATTTCGCATCAAACATATCGAGGAATTGGTCCCATTCTAGAGTCTGAATAACCTCTTCTCCGTATATGCTTCTTTGAGTCTTCCACCAGGCACGAGCAGCTCCAACAAACAACGCAGACGCATAACTCACCTTTTTCGATTCTAAACAATCAGAAATCCTGAAGATTTCTTCAGTATGACTAATCCAATCCATCGCCTGAATTGGATTTATTGTACCCTCAAAGTTCAGGGCACCGCTCGCTTTGAAATCTTTGAACCTACAGCCTTTAGGCTCCTCAATTTGGGTTTCAGGGTCTGAGTTATCAGAATCAGATTCTTCATTTTGTATTTGCTTTTCTTTTCGCTTATTCTTTTTATCATCACGTCTTTTAGCTTCGGCCTCATCTCTGGCCTGAAACTAGTCTTGCATAATCTATTTTTTGTTGTTCAGAGTGTTGGGCTAATAGTTGTTGCATCATTTCAAACATTTGTTGTGGGGTCATGTTGTTGGGAATGTCACCTGATCCTGACATCTTTTACTGAAAATTAAAAATCATTTAACTATCAGTTTATAGACTTAGATCTATGTACCCTTTTTCCCATCCTAATAGTCTGTACATCCTATCTCAGTTCAGACCACCTAAATGATTGATACATATGTATTGCCTCAGTTTGAAACCAAGTATTACTCACGTAATACTTGATTCACTCAAACTATGGTCTCTGATACCATCCTGTGAAGACCACCCCTTACGGGGCGGTAGTCACGAGTCTAGGTCCCACATCATGCAACACGATATCAATCACGACTAAGATAGAATAATTAAGTGCGGAATTATAAATTACAGTACAAAATATTAGGATTAAGTTTAATACAGATTACCATTTTTAAATTAAACTTATAAAGGGCACAAGTCTAATCTAATTCATGTCATCATATAATCAAGATAAATCTACCCAGACCACCGTTTTATCATCCTCCCAATAGTACCAAAAGGGTTTGCTGAGTAGAGCTCTATGAAAACTTCTGTCTTGATCTTTGTAAGACATAAGAACTAGGTCCAGCAGGTAACTTTCCTTTATCTTTTCCTGTAAAAATGTAAGGTAGCAACTGTAAGCAATGCTTAGTGAGTAAATAGATTTTCAAATTAACATGCATTGTCAAGCGGATCATAAGTTCTAGCGTGATATGTCTTGGCTGCCGCTACAGCCCTCATGATTGAGACATAGTAGTCATAGAGTCAGATGATGTTCAAGCCACGCTCACGCTTAAATCGTGGGGATCAACCACATACTGGGCTAGCTACCAGTAAATCAACATGGCGGAACATCGGAGGGTCATTACCAAGTTCAATAGAACTGGTGAAATAGCCAGGTCTAGAACAATATACCGACAAGGCTAATCAAGCTGAATCAATATGTCAAAGTATATGCAATGATGAAGCATACGTAATCAAAATCATGATAGCAGTAATCTCAAAGCATTATCCGAAATGAACTGTAAATGCAATATCATGTGAAATGATGATCAAATAGCTATCATGATCCACTGGGCAACACCGAACCATGGTGTGCACAGGTCACAATCCAGCTGATAATATGAATGTCAAATCAATCTTGCATCAACAATATGTCTCAACCGGAAATTCTAGCATGTTAAATCTGAATATCTATAACTCACAGTTTGGGGTCTTTATCAAGCAGATATGAAATCCACCACCTGAGTTATCTCAGGATTTAAATCTTTGCTCTTTATCTTTCTGATCTCTGTCAATCCTTTTCAATCAAAGACCCGCTTTCAATTTCTTTAATCTTTGTTCAGAATTTCACTGAACCTGTTCAAAATCATTCATAGCAAGAACATTTTAAGTCTAATTCTTTATCTGATCTGATTCTGATAACTGATATCTTATCTCTTATTTTGTTCATATTCTTTGTTTCTCGAATTCTCAAAAGATTTGTATATATATATATATATATATATATATATATATATATATATATATATATATATATATATATATATATATATATAATCATTTTGCTAATTATTTTGGTTAATTTATGCATTGTCCATGTCTTTTATTCAATATATTCGAATTTAGCGAGGGGGGTTCGAATTTTTGTATTAAATTCAAACATATATGACCAAATTCGAATTCATGGTATCGAACATAGTGCTAAGTTCGAATTCATAGCTAAACTCGAATCCAGAATCTCGAACTTAGGGTTAAATTCGAACCTAAGGTTCGAATTTAACTATAGTCGAGTTTGTTCTTGACATTTCGAATTTGTTCGTGTTTTGCAGCTTTCAAACATATATTTCTAACTCTATAATCATGAATATGCTAAGGAATAAGTCTAATTTCGATTCTACTATACATAATCTATCAGAATCGAGATAAAACTTAAGCAAAATAGCTTTAATCGAATGAAAGATGGAAAAATTAGAATTTCTTCTTCGAAACCGAAATAAGGAAGCTTGAAATGTCGATTCTTACCTCAATTTCGTATGAAATCACACATGCAACGACAGATTTGCGTAGTACTCTTCGAGACCTTTCCAATGATGTATAGAACTCGATATTTGGCTGGTCGGTTTGGGAGAAAAGCTAGAGAGAAGATCGGTTTTAGAGAGAGAGTAGAGAGAGAGAGTCAAGGTTTCTTAAATCTCATTTATTTGGTTTATATGTATATTCATTTAGTTATATTTAAATTTTAATCCACTAAACTTTTGTATTTTACATCTCTTTTAATTTAATCATCTTTAATAATTTATAACTCAAATATAATTTAATTAAATTATTTCATACTTAATTAAATTACAAAATACATAATTAATGTAATTTTATTACATTATTCGCTCAAAATACTGAAATTATAGCTGGATCAAAACTTAGGTTGTTACACAAAATAATGTTTCGGTGGAGCAATTTATTGCCAATTTTGACATATTACGTATGTGTTGTGGTGCCGACGAAGATGAGGAACATGTAGTTGCCCGTTTTTTGGGAGCTTTGAAACCGGAAATTGCCGATATCGTTCAATTTCAACAATTTTGGACATTAGACGATGTATCTCGCTTGGCACTTAAAGTTGAAAAATAGTTGAGCCTTAAAACGCTTTCGACACAAGCCCGAGCATCACCCTTTGGTCGAACATCCACTCCAGCGACCGTGAACCCTCGTCCTACACCTACACCACGAACCGAGGGAACGTCTATGGGAGATACCAGCCAATCCGCTAACAAACGTTGCTACAAGTTCCATGGAATTGGTTACTTTGCTCGCGAGTGCCCAAACAAACAATTGGCGACGCTTGTGGATGACACAACGGGTGACATTCTGTCCAAAAACAGAAGACACAGAAGACAAGAACGATGAGCATATCGTGTACCCAGACATAGGAGAATCATTGGTTGTTCAGCAAGTTTTGTCTACCACAACTTGCAAAATAGGGGATGACACGCTTTGGTTATGCAATAATATCTTCCGCACCAAGTGTACAACAAAAGGTAAAGTTTGTACCGTGATTATTGACGGGGGTTGTTGCGACAATATGATGGCGACAACTATGGTGGACAAACTTGGTTTAGAGGCTCACGACCATCCCGAACCCTATCACTTAACTTGGTTAAAAAAAAGGAAACGTTGTTCGTGTCACACAACGATGTTTAGTTCTATTTGCTATTGGGAACAAATATACCGACGATGTTTGGTGCGAAGTCATACCCATGGATGCTTGTTACTTACTCCTCGGCTAACCATGGCAATACGATAGGCGCACTAAACACGATGGTTTTCACAATACTTAGGGGGCGTTTGGTTCGCAGAATGTTTCTGAGGGAATTGGAATCTGTCAGGAATTTGAATTTGATTCCAATGGATGTTTGGTTGGCAGGAAAAGGAAATGGAATCCAATTCCTTATCCTGTTTGGTTCATAAATCTGTCATCAGAATTGGATTTAAATAATGTCAAATGACTGAATTACCCTTCTTGATTTTTTGTTTAGTTTTTGTCTATTTTGTAATTTTTACATGTAAATTTTTTTTATGAATTATATATATATATAAATAAATTATCATTTTAAATAATATTTTTTTTAATATCCATTAATTTTTTTATCTTATTTATAAACAAGCATATTATACACATCAATATTTTATAAAACATTATAAAAACCAAATAAACTTCAATATCCAAATTGAAAATGTCAAGTACAAATCATCCCAAAAGACAACATACTTTCAACCATAATAAAGTTCTAATAATTCCAATTAGCATCACAACTGAAAATTTTTGAGATTCCAAAATATGTTTGACCCAACTCTCTCTAACGCTTTCATCAAATTTCCAAAAGTTTTGTACTTTAACTGGATCACTCCTTATCTTGCCAACTGCTTGAAACTTCTCAACTTGAGTTAGCGAGTTCATCTTAAATATCTCATCAGGGATATTGTCACTTTGTTCATTGATTTTCATTTCATATTTAATACCTTGAGTTATGTCCTTCGATATTTCTTTCAGACTCTCTGTAATCGAGTCAACCACATCGTTGAATCCATCATCGGATCGACTTTTTCGCTTCTTGGAATGAACACTTGGTGAAGTCCCATCACCTTGCAAGTTTGTATTACGACTAACTTCTTCCGCATCACGAACATCATCCTCCAAGTCTAGCATTTCCTCTTCTACGTTCTCCTCTTGCTCCATCTCAACAAAGTCTCTAGCTTTATTTCCTTGTGCTCGATCTTTTCCAAAAACAATGCAAAGGTCTTCATAGTAAGGAAATGTTTTGTGTTTCCATCTTCTCGCTTCTTTATGAACCTATTTACAAACATTATAATTTTTATAGAAAGAAAAACAAAATATTTCCATGTAGCCACTTCTTTATAAACAACAAAAAGATAAAGTTTATAACAATCTACCTGGAGGTACGCCTCCCATACTGGAGTCTCCGCAGTAACACAATGTTTTTCGGCATCATAGCCAAACCCACTAGTGTTTGAACCATTGATCATATCATAAACACATTGCCAATCCTTCTTCATTGTTTTTATCTTTGACTCGATATGTGGCTTTCTTAGAATGCCCGAGTCTGGAAGTGGTTCTTTCATCGCTTGCTCAAGATGTTGTAAATATCCAGATTTGAAACCATTATCCTCTTTAAATCCTTCCGCATTTGTCATGTTTACCAAAGCCTCAACTAGCTTTGCTTCTTCAATATTTGTCCATACCTTATAATGCCTAATTTGACTTGTCATACCTATAAGCATATAAAATTAACATAAAAACATCTATAATAAGTAAACGTAATGATAACACAAGCAAAACCATATACAAACCAACAATTTTAATACATTAGAAATATATTACCTGAGCCAAGACCCATCCAACAAGCCAGTCAATATCGCTTTTATGGTTGCATATAAGGAGTGCATGTTCTTATTAACTAATTAACATATAAACACAATATTCAAATAACAAAAACATTTCAAATGCAAACTAATCTTTCAAATAATTAACATATGAACACAATATTCAAATAACAAAAACAAATTTTTTCTAGAAATCAGAAATAGAACACAATGTTCGTTTCTAGATCAGGAAGAACACAACGTTCGTTTCTAGATCTCAGAAATAGATTTTTTCGTTTCTAGAAATTAGAAGTAGTTTAGATCAGAATAACATAAACATATTTCAAAAGGAAACCGTGCAAAGAAGAATCGATTATCAACCCTTGTTTTTGGGAAGAACAGATCGAACAGATCAGGAAGAACAGATCGAAATGAATCAGGAAGAACAGATCGAACATCAGGAAGAAAAGATCGAATAGATCAGGAAGAACAGATCGAAAATCAATAAGAGGAACTCACCGCTGTCGCCGGAGAAGGAAGCCGCCGTCGCCGCCGGAGAAGGAAGCCGCTGTCGCCGGAGAAGGAGCTTTCCAAAGAAGAAGAGAGATTGTCGCTGGAGAAGGGAGGGGATGAGAAGCAACGTACGTATGATGAGGAAGAAGTAGGGTTATTTCAGGGGTATTTTGGTAACTGGTCACTTTTCCCCCTTGAAAGGATTTTAATTCCCTCCCACACTTGAAGGAATCCTATTTTCCTCCATTCAAAGGAAAATTTAAAAATGAAAGGATTCCAATTCCTTTCAGCTGGTGAACCAAACATTGGAATTCGCTGGAATTGGATTCCCTTTCCTTCCAATTCCCTCAGATTCCAGCGAACCAAACGTCCCCTTATAGTTTCAAGAAGGATGGTCTCAATATTGTACTCGCTCCTTTGGATTTGCGCGAATCCACCCCTTCGGCTATGCTACTATAAAGGTCTGAACTTTTTCAATTTTTTAAAGTTACTAATTTACCTTTGGTGCTTGTTGTCCTTGTAGTCGAAACAAACACCCCTACTGGTTCTCTAATACCTCCGTTGATACAGCCATTATTGTCCGAATTCGGTGATGTTTTTCCAAGTGACAGCCCCGCGGGTTTACGCTTCATGCGAGAAATTCAGCATTGCATTGATTTCTTGCCAGGAGCGAGCATTCCTAATAATCCAGCCTATCGGATGAACCAAAAGAATATGCAAAACTACATCGACAGGTTAATGAAGTACTTGAAAAGGGCCTTATTCGTGAAAGTATGAGCCCTTGTTCTATTCCCGCTCTACTTGTCCCGAAACATGGAGGTTAATATCGAATGTGTATCGATAGTCGTGCGGTTAACAAAATCACTATCAAATACTGATTTCCAATTCCATCTTTTGAAGATTTACTTGATCAGCTACATGGAGCGAAAGTTTTCTCCAAAGTGGACCTCCATAGTGGTTATCATCATATCCGTTTACGACCCGGTGACGAATGGAAAACCGCATTTAAAACACATGATGGTCTTTATGAATGGATGGTCATGCGTTTCGGCCTTTCGAACGCACCAAGCACGTTCATGCGCCTAATGAACCATCTCTTTCGTGATTTTATTGGACGTTTCATGGTCGTCTACTTTGACGATATATTGATTTTCAGCAAGGACGAGAATCAGCACCTTCGTCACCTTCATGATGTGTTCACTGTCCTCCGGGAACAAAAGCTCTTTGCTAACCATGGTAAGTGTCATTTCCTTACTCACGAAGTGGTTTTCTTGGGTATTTAACCTCCGGTGACGGCATTCGAATGGCTAATTACTTCATGGCCTATTCTTACTTCACTTCATGATGTGCGAAGCTTTCATGGTTTGGCCTCTTTTTATCAGTGTTTTATCCACAATTTTAGTACCTATTGTCGCACCTATCACCGAATGCTTAAAGGGCCATACGTTCGTATGGACTCCAATCGCGCAAAAAGCTTTTGACGATCTTACAGTATGTGTTACTAGTGCACCTGTTCTTGCACTTCCTAACTTCAATGAGGTTTTTCAAGTTGAATGTGACGCGTCGGGTTTGGGTATAGGTGGAGTTTTGAGCCAAGGCATGCGTCCATTTGCCTTCTTCAGTGAAAAGTTGCATGATACAAGGCGTCGATACAGTATTTATGATAAAGAATTTTACGCCATCATCCGTAGTTTGGAATATTGGCGTCACTACTTGTTACCTATGGAATTCATCCTTTACTCCGATCATCAAGCACTCTGGTATATTAATGGTCAGGCTAAACTAATTCCTCGTCATGCGAAATGGGTGGAGTTACTTCAGGATTTTTTGTTTGTAATACGACATAAAGCGGGTTTAGCAAACACAGTCGCTGATACCGTTAAGCCGGCGCCACTCGTTAGTCTCATCGGTGCGTTTACAAGTACACAGTTTTGATGTTTTTAAGTATTTATACGTAGATGATCCTTATTTCGGTTCTGCTTGGGTGGGGTGCCCCAATAGTCTTTTTCACGAGTTTATTAAACACGAGGGTTCTTGTTTAAAAATAATTGTCTATGTGTTCCACGTTGTTCTTTATGCGATGCCATCATATTGGAATTTCATAAGGGTGGTATGGGGGGACATTTTGGTCGAGACAAAACGACGGGTCTTGTGCGAGACCGCTTTTATTGGCCTAAAGTGGTGAAGGATGTCTCTCGCATTATTGCACGCTGTCGGGTATGTCATCTCGCGAAGTCACACCATACTAATGCAGGTCTATATACACCACTTCCCATTCCTGATGGACCTTGGGAGGATATCAGCCTTTAATTTGTCCTGGGTCTTCCTCGTACGCAGTGGCAAAAGGACTCCATTATGGTCGTGGTAGATCGGTTTCCAAGATGGCTAATTTTGTTCCTTGTGCTAAAATGCACGATACGAGTCAAGTTGCACGTTTGTATTTCCAAGAGATTGTTCGTCTACATGGGGTGCCTAAAAGTATCACGTTCGATCGTGATGTTAAATTTGTGAGTCACTTTTTGTGTACTTTGCGGAAGCGGCTGGGCTCTCGTTTATAATTTAGTAGTTCACACCATCCACAGACGGATGGCCAAATTGAAGTGACAAATCGGACCTTGGGGAATTTACTTCGTAGTCTCGTTGGTAACAATCCGGCAAAGTGGGACTTGGTATTACCTCAAGCAGAATTTGCTTATAATCGCTCTAATCATAGTTCGATTGGAAAGAGTCCATTCTTTGTTGTTTATGGTCGCAATCCCTTTACGCTTTTAGACCTCACTCGGTGTCCGTCACGGGATCATTTTGGTGTTGATGGCGACACTCGAGCACAAGAGATTAAAGACCTTCATGTGCAAGTTCGTGAACAAATTGTTAAGCATAACTTGCAATATCAGCAGAGGGCGAATAAACATCGTAAACTAGTTATATTTCAATAGGGTGATCTTGTTTGGATTCATTTACGCAAAGATCATTTTCCAGGAGGTCATTTTAGTAAATTTCAGCCATTAGCTGATGGTCCATTTAAAGTGCTTAAGAGGATCAATGACAATGCTTATAAGATTAAATTGTCGGGCCACTAAAATGTCTCCGCTACTTTTAACGTGGGTGAGTTAACTCCTTTTGTTCCTGATGATACTGCTATCGTGTCGGACTCGTGGTCGGGTCCTTTTCGAGCCGGGCAGGATGATGTGGATATGGAACGTGTATCGGATATGGGCATCAAGTGTGTGCATGATCAACTCGAGGGATGCGAAGATACTATGTGAAGATTTCCTAATTTTAAATATAGTAATTTAATAATGAATGATTAGTGTTTAATTGGGATTTATTTTCTTTCCTTAATAAATTGTACCGATTTTTTTTTGGTTGAATTCTTTGTTTTCTTTGCTTGTTTTATCGATAACCTTCAAGGTCCATATCAGGGTACATGCTGAATAGCCTTGACCAATGAGATATTGATCTTGACTTGATTGAATAAGCCCCACAAATCCTCGGTTTGTGGACCTCTCTTGTCATATGGAGAAGACTTCAGATTTTCTAGAGCAGTAGGGTAAGGAGGAGGAGCTGTGGTGTCCCGATCCTTCACTGCCCTCCTAACTTTGGGAATTGGAATATCTTCCTTGATTGGTTCTTTGAAAGTAAATTTGTTAAAACCTTCCTTCTTTTTAGGATCCCCCGTCTCTTCATACACGACCTCGGTGTCGGTGTCTTATTTAACTTCTTATTCCTTTGGCATTTTGATCTTATTATCTACTTTTCTTCCACTTCTCAAGGTGGTCACCTGGATACTTCATTCACTTCCTACTTCTTCTCTTTATCGCGTGCATGCGAAGGATTTGGAACAGTGTTACTCGGAAGTTTTTCCTCCACTCTTTTTGTGAGTGATTCAACTATCTGACCCATTTGGCGACTCGGCATCGTGTTAAAAGCCAATTGTTGCATCATAAATTCAGAAAACATCAAAAATTGTGAAGAACTCATATTAGTTTCCACGTGAAAGTGGGGTTGATCACGTTGGTTCGGATTGTAATATCGCTTATCCTTACCAGCAAAAGTTGAACCATATTGATATTCTCTTTGTAGTGGTTCATACCTTGGTTTAGACTGATGATAAGTGAGGCTAATCATTTTTCCTTCGAAAATTAGGATGATTTCTCCATCCCGGATTATAGGTTTCAAAAAATGGGTTGTCCCTCTCCCGATGAGCACTAAAACCATATACTTCGTTACCATATTCCTCAGTGGATTGCACTTCAGGACATGCTTCAGAGTGATGACATGGACCTCCGCATATTACACAGTTAACTTATGCAGCGGGGTTTTGGCTAAAACCCTTTATCAGTTAATCTATCTTCTTTCCGAATTCTGAGATTTCACTCTTCACTTCCAGTTTCCAGGCATTGTCTATACCCATCACCTGAACTCCAATATTATTCTCAGAACCGGCTTGAACTTTGAGACATTTACTGAGTTGATTCAGTATTTCCCGAGCCTCATCGTCTTCTTTAGCAAAAAATGTGCCACCAGTAGCGGCGATGATCATGTTCCGGCTTTCTTGACTCACACCATCAAAGAAAGTATTGACGAGCATCCATTTTGGAAGTTCATGGTGTGAACAAGCTCTTAGCAATTCAATCATCCGATCAAATGCCTCATAAAATTGTTCACCAAGTTTTTGTTTGAAACCGGTGATTTCTTTTCATTTCTCAGTGGTTTTTACTAATAGGGTAGTATTCATTGAGAAATTCATTGTCTCATTTGATCCCAAGTCGTGATGCTATTGGTGGGTAGCGACACAAACCAATTTTTGACTTTTTCTTTAAAATAGAAACGGAATAATGAAAGTTTTAAACCATCGGTGGTTATACCTCGAACATGATTTGCTTTGCAAATAGCTGTGAATTCAGCTAAATGCTCGTAGGGTTCCTCACTAGGCATACCTCTAAAGATAGGATGAATTTGGAATAATTGAGGTCGAACTTCGGGTTCGTTCTCATTTTCTTGATATCGCATAAGTGAGGGGTCGGGCACATCACCAGGGCGATAATGTGACTTGACGGTTTTTCTTAGTTGTTCACCCATTTCTAACTACTAGAGGCTCTGCTATTTCGGCTTCGAGACTTCCGGCTAGATTCGGCTCTTCGATTGGAACTTCTTCCTCTTGATTAAAACGTCCTTCGCGCACCTTAGATTACTCTTGAACTTCTGTACTTAGTTAACTATTTTTTTTTTACTATTTTTTTTTTTCATATATATATATATATATATATATATATATATATATATATATATATATATATAATATATATATATATATATATATATATATATATATATATATATATATATATATATATATATATATATATATATATATATATATATATATATATATATATATATATATATATATATATATATATATATATATATATATAGCGGTAAAAGTAGAGTGGCTACAATTACCTTTTTTAATGATTTTTTTTTGTTTTTAATAATTAGAAAGGAAAATACAGAAATAATGAAACTAAGGCACTAACTTAAACTAAGACAAAAACTAACTATACTAGCCCTAACAAAGCGCTTACCGCTCCCCGGCAATGGCGCTAAAATCTGACGAGCCGTCGTTGTGTCCCGTAGAAATAGTCCAAACTACCTACTAGTGTAAGGAAGTAAGGGTCGAACACGCAGGAAGTGTGTAGGTTATTTAGGGTTTTATTGCTAGTTTCTTTGTGATTATAAAAGCGATTTAAATTGTGAATTGGGTTGATTGTTTAGGAACGGTGATTAAAAATATATTAATACTAAAACAATGGCAAATCAAACTACGATTAAATAACATATCAAATTAAAGATAAACATTTACGAATTCACTACTGCATAAGTTATTATTCAATTGAATATCATGCAATGGTCACATAGACATAACCAATCACTTAGTTGTATTAATCATGAACACTTTAATCAATAAATCTCGGCATAGTGCATGCAAAATTCATTACTTGTCTTAATCCGTAAACTATAGACTCGACACAAATAATAATATCACTATGAACTATCTTGCTTTTACAATTAAACCATTTAGTCATAATAATAACCAAAGGTATATCATTTGCATTACTAAAATATTCAATAATCATAAACACATCAATACAATCAATAAGATTCCATTAAATAAACTTAGCTGTAGATCCTCCGCCAACGGCTATGAAGTGTTTAGCCCTCCATCACGTGTTTTTCACCGAAAATGATTGTGGAGATCACCATTAGGCTTCTACGAGATGAAGGATTGGCACTTCACTTCTTCATACTTGATTCGTGACTCGATCGCAGCAGGGCTTCGCCAGCGCTTTTAATTATTCGGAACGTCTCGAAAACGTCCGCAGGTCACCACTATTTATAGAGGACGAGTGAACTAGGGTTTTGAATATAGAAATGCGGCCATAGGGTTTTTACACCGCAGGGGCGTAGCCCTGCGCCCGGGGGTACGCCAGCCTGCGCTGGAACTACTCGTGAGTCAGAATCTTACTGTTTTGGGGCGTAGCCCAATTCCCCGACCTGCGCCTTTTGAGCTGAATTTTTTCGTGGTGCTTTGAAATGACTTCCTGACCCTGAAAATGATATATTGCGTAAAAGTACTGAAGTTACGAAGTGAAAATGCATATATGAGTCTTTAAAACTACTGAAAACACGTAATAATACAGTCTCATATATATATATATATAGACACACACGTATGTTTGTATGCATGTATATGTGTGTGTGTGTGTGTGTATATATATATATATATATATATATATATATATATATATGTATTATACATACATGCATGCATGCATACAAACACACACACACACATATGTATGTATTGGTGAGATCATTGTAAAAATCAATATTTATGGAGTCTTAATGATCCAGTCTTAGCCTTTAAATTAGAAAAATCAATGGTTATTAAAAACCTCTTTTTCAATTTAAAAAAAAAAATTCAAAACGTATTTTGGTGAAAGTTAAAAACCCATTAACTTTTTATCCTCTAATTAAATGCATTCTATCTCTTACTTAGTTCATTCTCTCTCCTCTATTCTCAAAATTTATGTTTCCAATGTCGTACATTTTCTTTCTTTCATTTTTGTCAAACCATACGATACATGTAATACTGCATTTTTACGTGTAGATGAATCGTATACTGTAGATATTTAATTAAATTTGTTTAACATGTAATGGAAACTATTACACATGTAATAGGAACTATTACATATGTATCACATACTATTACACATCTAAAATGAACTAGTACACATGTAATAATACATATTATTACACATGTCATACATACTACTACCACCATGAAGAATACAAATACGTTCAAATTCTATTATGAAAATCAAACACAAAAAATATTGAATCTAAGTACAAACTTGACAATTATATTTCACATCAACTTCTTTTCATTTAATATAAAACTATTACACATGTAATAAAACTATTTTGCATATAATGTATAACTATTATACATATAATATATGATTATTATACATGTAATATATGGCTCTTACACATGTAATATACATGGAGATTTGATTTTTTTTTTTAAAAAAAACACAGATCTGGAATATGAACAATCACCATGTTTTAAAACTACAAAAATCATTAAAAAAAACCTTCAAGAAAACCCAGAATCAATTTTCGTGATGCTTGAAAAGAACACGAAACGTCATCTTGAAAAATATCCATATTTTTAACGAACATATATCAATGCTTCGTCTTCATCATCATCTTCAAAATATTGAATCGAAATACAAAATTAATAACAATATTTTCACATCAACCTCTTTACATATAATATAAAGCTATTACACATGTAATAAACTACTTTACATATAATGTATGACTATTATACATTTAATATATGATTATTACACATGTAATATTTAAATATTACACAATTAATAATCGTGTAATAAATGTGCACATCTAATTTTTTTGAAAACCCAGACCTTTAATATGAACAATTACTACGTTTTAAAATTACAAAAATCATCAAAGAAACATTTAAAAAAGGGAAAATTATGCAAAAAACCATCAAAGTACAAAAAATTTCGGTTAAGTCCTCCTTTCATTTTTTTATGATAAGTCCCTAAACCAATTAAAACTCATATAATCTGTCCAAAGGTTACCGTGTTTAATCTATTTTGTAAAAAACCATCAAAGTATAAAATTTTTCGATTAAGTCCCCCATTCATTTTATTATATTATAATTATTATTATAATTATAATAATAATAATAATTATTATTATTGAATATTATTTAATTACATTAAAATTACTTGTTTTCGATTTTAAATTTTTCGTATGATTTAAAATTACTTTTTATATTTACTTTGGATTATTAGTTTACTTTTATATTGCGATTATTTATCAATGATTGTATATCATATCATTGTTTATATTAACTCTTTTGAGTTTTTAATTTTCGATAAAAGAAGATTAACCTATTATGATTTTTTTCAATCGGTTCCAATTCGATTTTTAATTTTCCGAACGAAAAAAAATTCAATTAACTTTTAATTGTTTCGAATGGATAAATGTATTATTCATTCTGATTCTTAAATTCTCGAGTGCATAAAACTAAAACTCATTTCCTTTATACAAAGGAAAAATGGTTCAATTAATTATTTACGATCCAAATAAAGACAAACCTTTAACTAAAACAGCTATAACTATTCTGATTTTTATTATTTCTGATTAGAAAAAATGACGAACTCATCCACTTTTAAGTTGTGATGAAAATAAATAATGTAGTTATTTTTTTTGGAAAACAAAATGGATTATGATATTCTTATTTAATCAATCACAAACAAAGATTAAACAATTAAGAACAATCAAGAAACACTAACTGAATGATTTCTGTTGCACAAATCTGGAATTACAGTATGAGAGAAAATGAGAGCACGATTCCTGTTGACCTAATCCGTACCACAATATACCGTGCAAAAGTAGACTGTACGATTTGTATAATTTTCAGTGAAACTATTTCTATTTATACAAAAAGTCACAACTATTGACTAATTACAATAACACCCCTGGACTTACTATTTTCATCAACAAAATAGTTTTCAACAATCTCCCCCTTTGATGAAATAAAATGAGTCTTCAGTCTTTCAGTCCTTCAGTCCGAGCTTCATCTCAAATCTTTGAATACTCTTTCTGTTCGTTAGTCTCCATTCAATCTTTGAGATGAACTCGACTATCAGCTTTCTGTCATTTACGCTTAGACCACCTTTCTTTGACTTTCTCTTCTTTTCAGCAACTAGTCTTCCTTTCAAACAAGACAATACCTTCTGCAATGTCCCATCACAAAACTTATTTAGCTCAACACTCCGCATGGCTCTCAATTTTTGATCTTTATCTTTAGGGTGCTTAGCCATAACCACTTGAAATTCTTTTAAATTTTCCATGTACTTGATGAAACGATTTGGTGCAGTTATGTTTATTTTTCTCATCCCTCGCTCAACACCGATCTGTAGATCTTGCACAGAAATGAGCACCAGTTTGGTGTGCATAACGTGAAAAACGTCTTTAGTGCAAAAATCTACAATTTTCGTCTATTTTATTTCTGCACAATTCGTCAAAAAGATCTTCAATATCCACCAAATTCATACCAAACATATTAGCTTCAGTGAAGACATATGTGTTCCCATCAGTTCTGGTCACAGTGAATGTAGGATAAAATACTTTCACCAACCGATCTTTTTCTATTTTCACCAGATCCACTATCCTGAATTCACTTCTAACTTTTTCAACCCGTTGAGCTTTGTTTTGCAGAAAACTAGCATAATCCACTAATTTTGGCATGTTCGGCTCTAACACTCTGAATAATTTCAAGAAACTGCACGGTGCTTGCTTTTTACAAAAAATCTTTTTCTCAAGATGATCTTCTACATATGGAAGCTTATTTCTTTTCCTGATATAATCATCATTTTTGCTTTGCAGATAAGTTTAACACTTTAATTTTCTTCTTCCTCACTTCATATTCATTTAGCAGTGTCAACATATCATTGATCTCCTTTTGCACCACTTTCGGAACTTCAAATCTAAGATGATGTTGACGTTGAGACTCATTTGCCAATATGTAACGCTGGAAAAACTTATCCATGATTTCCACTTCATTTAGTTCCTTAACATTTTGAGGCACAACATTCTCCACTGGAAATGGATCAAATTCTTCTTTGATAGTAACCGTCACCTCAGGCTTTTCAACCGTTGGCGTCGGTACATCATCTTTTAAGATATGCTCTACCAACTCTTCCTCCTCCTCTATCCTTTCAGCTCTCAATGATATTTCATTCAAACCAAACACATCATAATCATCAGATATCTCTATTTCCTTTTCAGTCCCTTTAATCATTAAAGCTTGATTTTTTTCTTCATTGTTTGAATCATCGTATTCTTCAAAATTGTATATTCCTGATTGAATACTTAAAGGAACTGGAACATCTTCATATAAAATCAATCCCAGCTCACTTTGAGCATCAACAGGTTTATCTTTTGAGTTCCCAGCTTCTCCAACATCTTCCCCTCCTGCTTCTTTCTCTTTTTCATTATACGCAATCAGCTGAAGTCCAGTATCTGGTTCTCCAAGCTTTCTCCTCTTCTCCCCCTCATGAGGAGCATTATCGGAGTCTTCATCATGCTCATCATGTTTTTTTTTCGGAGCAGAAGCTTGAGCTTTGCACGTTTGCTCAACAGCGGATACTCTTTCCGACAATGATTCTAAAGCAGTAACAACTGTAGTTTCTAAACTGATCATTCTTTCCCTCATCTCATCAAATTGATCATAACAAAAATCTCTCAGCTCATTGATGGATGCTTCTGAATTTTCTTCTTTGACACCTTCAGCAACAGATTTTCGTTTCAACAGCTTCTGAATATTTGACATTTGCGTCATCATCTCTGAATATTGACTGGTCATCTGCACTGTAACTCCACCAATGGCTTCATTGAGTTTATCTTCAGTGATAAGGGTGACATTCTAACCATTGGGTCACCAGAACTTCCAGTTGACACAACAATAGAACTTGTAAAAAGTACTTCTTTGTGGCCGGTGCTCAGAGTTGGCAAAGTGGTAGCTCTGACCGGCCTTACAACTACTTCAAGTGACGGAGCATAGAATGCTTCCGACACTATAGTTGTTCCGGCAGGGACACGAAGTCCTTTTGCACTTACTCCAACGAATGGAGTCGACTCAAGTGTCCTAGATTGTATAGGATCCATGACTTGTGCATTAGAAATTGTACACTCGGGCAGCTGTGTACTGAGTTCAATATCCATAGTATCCAAAGAATACCAGGATAGATCATGTGAAGTTTCCCGGTGTGAAGTTGGAACACCTTCTTGTAGAGAAGAAGGCGAGTAGCTGGTGGGGTGTGCAATTATCAGTGGGTTACTGACTATTCAATGTTAACTCCCATATGGGAGCTAACAGCAGTTGTGGCTACATCCTGGCTTTCTGGGCTTGGGATGTAAATATGTAATCCCGATATATTTCAGCACCTTAATGATTTCTTATCACAACCCAAGAAGAACAAAGCTCAATAATTTGGCAATGATGAAGAAAGACAAAAGGAATGTTGAGAGAATAATATGCAAGTGGCGGCTGCTCTATTCAATATGTTTCAACCGTGTCTTTCATAAAGTAAACCCTAGGAGCTATTATAGCTCCATTTAATTAAGTATGGGGCATTGACACAAATGCCCCCTAGACTTTTACAAGGAAAGAAATTACAAGGAAACTAAATACAAGACTAAATACTAAGTAAATAATTATTACAAAATAACTCCATATGATCGAAATTAAATGTCTAACAATCTCCCCCTTTTCAATCATTTTGGAGGTCCTGGAACTCTGGCATGATCGGTCGATTCTCGGAGTCCAAGGATGACGTCAAAGCGTCTGGTCACTTGTCTCATATGTAGCCGTTCGTTCAGGAGTTCAATGTCGCTGAGTGTGTCCTGAATATCCTTCGGTGAGCATCTTTGTTCTGGATCTGGTTGAGCGTCAAAATCTTGAACTTTCTGAGTAAGCGCGGCTCGAACCAATCTGAGAGTACCGTCGGAGTAACAGGGAAGATCCTCAAAGCGCGTGAACCTTTTGTAGCCCTTCTTATTGACAAAAATGACACCCGGGTCTCCTGTGAATATAACCTTGTAGGCCGGGAGGTGGGCTAGAAGGAAGCTATCTTGATCAGGAGCTCGTAGGCTCACTTTAACCATCGCGCTCTCTATCGCCATTTGGAAGTCTCTGAGGCACATAATGATCGAGCGGCGGTTCATACTTCGAACAAGGGCACCTAAAGCAGTCATGCGAGACAGACGCCCTTTAATACGATTTTTCAATCGGTCGTGTAAGAATTCGACGTCGTCCACACTTATGAAGTCCAGGTCATTCTCGAAGAACTCATCAACCGTGCCATCTTCTCTTTCTTCTTGAAAGGCGGGATAGTATACTTTTGCCCTTTTGCACATGGTGATGGACATGAGTTTTTTTATCTTCGATTTTGACACTTTTGACCTCCTCTCCCTGAGCATTAATTGATAGTATTCAGCCTGCTCAGCTTTGGTTACATTTGTCAGTTCCATCAGGAGGCGTCTGCTGAAGGATCCAGGCTTCTTTCTGAATACCATCTTAAATCTTTCTTCTAAGAACGGGTTCTGAAACTGCTCAGGAGGAAACTTCTGCAGGAATTCTTTGAGACCCTGAACGGGGGGTTCTTCTATTTCAGATTTTTTAGCTTCAAGCAATTTTATGATTGTCCCCCGCCGTTCTTGTCTAAGCTCCTCTTTCTTTTCAGGCGGTATATTTTGTACCTCACCTCTTGAAAACTGGCCTACCCAATATAAATCCTCTCTCCTATATTCACCGGGTCCTTCTAGAGTTTCATCAAAGCAATCAACCCTCTTGGTTTCCGAATGACCTGGTTGTTCAGTATTGTTGGACTGGAGGAGGACTTGGAGATCATGGTGGGCTTTGGACTAGATGGGATGCTTTGAGTGATGGGGGAGCTTGAATGGATGAAAGAATTTCTTGTTGTGGGGCTGGTGGTGGTGAGTTTAGGAAATCAAAGGAGGAAGATGATGATTTTTTCGGTGATTCGGGCTCAGGCTTAGGAATGATTGAAGGTTTGTTGTCCTCACTATTGGAGTCTGAGTCAGACACCAACATGATTTCAACTTTTTCATGAATGGGCTTGAACTCTACCATAGCTGTCATTAGATCCAGTGGAGCTGGACCCTCGAACACAGACTCGTCTTCTAACATCAAGTATTCCTGATCCTCTTGCATCTGTTCCCCTGACCCCTGAATCTCTGTCGATTCTGTCTCTGCTCCCCCTACAACCAACATGAGGTCCTCAGACTGAGTTTTCTGTCTTTTCTCCCCCTCATGGCGATCAGGGTCGTCCTGATCGTCATGCTTTCTTTTCTGAGACTCAGCCTGAGGACAGCACTGAAGCTCAATTACGACAGACTCAAGACGGTCCATTCTGGAGTTGAGTTGCTCCTGGACTTGAAGAATGAGGCGAGTAAGCGCGTGTATCTTGTCTGAAAGGTCGGCAATCTGGATCTGGACTGTATGGGATCCTGGTGGAGTCACAGCTTCAGAAGCGACACCCTTACCCTTTACAAGTGATAGAAGGGCGGTGTGACGTTCCTCAGCAGCTTCCTTTTGGGCGTCCAGATCAGCCCGGGTAATAACACCGGCAGCACGAAGAGCTGCCGTTAGCATCTCCAAGTTAATGGGGAGATGGCCTGAAGTGGATGGCGTTGATGGAGCCACCTCAGGTCTTCCTTCCGTCATTTCTGGCTCCTGTATTGGATGCTCAGATCCGGAAGTTTGTGGAGCAGCCACGGAGGCAGCTCTTGGGGATGCCACAGAGGCATCGTGCGTTGTGTGTATGGGAGGGGATGGAATCGTGAATGAAGGAAGTTCGGTCACGTGGGGAGGAGTGTGACCTCGTTCAACACCGCCGCTCTCCGAATGAGAGGGCGATGGTGTATCTGCAAAATCCCCGTGGAATGAAGTGGTATCCCTTTGAGGGGATACCAAGTGGATGGTGGGGGTGATTTCGACCATTGGACTGATGGTCTTATGGTGGGTGGTCCAGCTGATGGGGCTGCGGTCACCCTCAGATTGGATATCTATCCCTCGTACGACAGAGACGGTTCTTTCGGAATCTGCCGCCTCTACCGCGTCACCACCTTCTCCCTCACTTACATGCACAGGCTCCGGCTCACCTATCCCAACTGATTGTTGTACCTCCGCCTGATCTCCCTCATCCTCACTCATTCTGGCCTCACCTTCGGATTGGCTAGACTCAGTCGGTTCTGACTGAGCCTCATCCGGATAAAACACTCGAATATAAGCCCTAACCCTTTCCAAATCCCTTGCCTTTAGCATTAGAGACAACGGAATAGTCATTATAGGCACTGAAGGGGCTCCCTTTGGTAAAGTAAGCTTCTGAATGGCCACTGTAGGGTAGACTTCCGCCTCAGGGCGCTCGTGGATGTCTTCATCGTTATCCATCGCATATTGGATGATCAGCTGCAAAAATCGTTGGAGAGGTATGTACTTGCGTCCCTTTTTGGTTCCTCCCTCCAAATGTACTCTTTTCAATTCCTCGAAGAGCAAAGCCGCATAATCAACATGGCGGTCAAAGGCAAAGCCGGTGCACATGGCTAAGACCTGAGCCGAGGCAGAGTCGTGGCCTGAGTGCTTTGCTGTGAAGCACTTGTTGATGACGTCGAAGAGAATCCGCCAATGAGATTGTAGATTCTTTGTTCGGAAATCGGAGGGTTTGGTGAGAGGGTCGTCGTAACCCAAGATTTGGATTTCGGCTAGGGTTTTTAGGATGGAAGGGATGGGATCAAACTGAAGGCGGGATGGCAAATAGGTTTCGGCGGGAAGGTGAAGTATATGGCGTATGGCAGCGATGGTGATTTTGACTGGGACGCAGTCGATGGTGGTTATGAAGAAGGGTTCGGTGTCGGAACATATTGCAATCTGTTCCAAAATTGTTGCAGGTATATCTGGGGAACAGCGATTGCGGTAGACAGGGCGTAATATATGGGGTGGTGGAGGAGGATGTCGAAGGCGAGGGTTTGTGGTTCTTTGGTGAGAATGGATACGTCGAGCTGCAAGTTATGTGGTATAAACTCGACAAACTCGGCCTGGGGAAGGATGGATTGTTCGAGTAGTTGGGCGTTATTTTTGGGAATTGGGGGATGGGGTATGGTGAGGACAACAGCTGGTTCCATCATCCTGCAAAGGTGCATCAAAGTTAGAACACAAGACTTGATATGATATGACATTGAGATGAAGTCTAGATAAGTGTGAAATAGAAACTGTCTGATCTGTTTAAAACATCGGGTCTTTATTAGTAGAATAAAATTCTACTAATAAAGTCCAAAGTCAATCGTTAAGAGACCAATGTTAGATCAGACGTTTTCACTCAAACATTAATCCTAACAGTGATCAATGGTGCACCGAAATGAAAATATTTTTGGATTTTATGATTTATAGTGAAAATGCAAAAATGAGAAAATTTAAAAAAAAATTACTAAGTGTTGGATTTCGGATGGTCCGAATTCGGATGAACAGTGTCACTGAATTCGGATCCGGCCGAAATCCGGATGATGCATGAAATGGGATGGTTGGGGTCCGAATTCGGATGATGTGTGATGATGGTCCAAATTCGGATGAGTACCGAATTGGGTGAAAGTGATGATGAGGATTTGGGCCGAATTCGAATGAGGTGGTGATTGTGGTCCGAATTCGGATGCCTGTTCAGATGGAATGCAATGCATGCAATGAAGACAAAGGACCTAACTCCGATGGGGACCGAATTCGGATCCCATCCGAGTTCGGATGAACAGTACTTTTGCAAACTTAGACTTAAATGAATTTTTCAAAATTTTGGCATTACTTGAAGGACCGAATTCGAATCAACATGGACAAAATTCGGATCAACAGTGACCGAATTCGGTTTTTGTATGTCTGAAAAACCTGAAAATTAGTCTAAGGGGGACATAGGAATTCGGGGCTTGATCCGAATTCGGACGTCCGAAATGCATGCAGCAGTTAATGAGTTCATGCAAGTGTCAACGTGAACAGTTGAAATTGTGATAAAAATGCATGAAATTAAAGATCCTAGACTACAAACATATAAGGAACATTTTATCTAACTACAACAAAGTAAAAATAACACATTAAACTACCTAAGAATAGCAAAAACCGAAAGTAAAAACTAATAAAATTTTGAAAATCAAACAAGAAAAATATGAAGTTTAATACTGAAATAAAGCTAGAAATATGTTACCTGATGATGCCGAAGGTGAACGAAGCAAGAAAAACGAAAGAAAATGGTGGTCCAAAAGCTTGGAATCGGTGGTGATGGTGGTTTGGCGGTGGAGTGGTCGACGAAGGGAGGAGAGAGAAGGAGAAAAAGAAAACTTGAAGAAGAAGGATTGTGGGTTGACTTGTTGACCGAACCCCTTTTTAAAAGCGCATGGGTCGGGTTCGGGTCAGAGGATCCGCGCCCAAGAGAAAGAATTGGGTCGCTGGATTGCAACACTTAACACACACACACAAACAAATAAAATATTTGTAAGGTCTACCTAACACAGATCTATCTAGACGCGGAACCGTCAACGAGTGCGGAATCCTCGTTAACGGGTAGACGATAACAACACTCACCAGGAACACGGAGACTATCAGAAGCTACACGAACTACACAAGCACGAGCCTACGAACTGATTCTCTCCGAAATGACACTAACACTGATGATAAACTCGAAATCGCTTAATGCTTAATCACTCTCGAATTCTGCAAAAAGTCTGATAATTAATCGAGTCTATCCCTAATTATAGAGGCTAATTCGAGTCTGTTGTGGGCCAAACTCGAATCCGGCCCAAGGCCAAACTCGAATCCGGCCCAAGGCCCATTCGAGTTTGCCCCATCTGACATTCTCGAATCTGCCTAATTGGTCACATTCGAATCTGTCCAAATGACTCATTCGAATCTAGCCAGATTCGAATCCTAGTCCTTAAACATTTCGAATTTACCTTTTCACATAATTAACTAAGTATTGAAACGTATGTTTTTACATTATGATTGATTTTATCTTTGATCTTTTATGTTTGAACGTCTTGTAATATGTTACATTAAGTTCAAACACACAAACAATAATAATTAACAACCATATATAAACATATATATCTAATACTTGCTAAACCACAATGTTGGATCACTTAGACTGCTATCGTCACACAGGGTGTACCAACAGACTCCCCCTTGACGATAGCTTCTAATAATTCACACATTTGATTAAGAACTTTGTTCATTATTTATTCAAACTGCTTCCAGCATACAAACCTTTTTCAATACACACTCGAACTACATTCTCATACTTTCTAGCCTCACCATCCATATGAGTGTCACTTGAAATCTTATGAGCATGCAAAATTTGAAGGTCATCTCGAGAAAGGTTTACCAGGTGAAGAGGATCATAGATTCTAATAATCACCTTTTCTTCAAAATCTTCCAACACCGCTTCTCCAGTTTCACTCTCAACATACCACCAATTCAGATTTATCATGACATTCTGTGGCATAGGCTTGAGCGGCACCTTTCTTAGACATCTTACGAGTTTGTATTGAATCTTCATCCAAGGACGCCCAGTTAGAGGATCAATTCGAGAAGGATCCTCTACTCTTTTTCCTATCCTTGGATTTAGGCGTTCAAACTTCCTTGATCTTCCCTCTTTCCTTATGATTCTGGCAATTATATCTGCGTAGGGGTCATTGCCGATATTGATCAGTTCTTTCCATGCTAACGCCTTGATCTCAATCTTCGGCAGTGAATTGAATACTTTCAGAGTTCGCCTCAGGTACTGGAGCCCATCTTTTCTCTTGATTATGAATAGCTGCAGTTCTCGATCAAAGAACCAGCTTAATATGCTTCCTGACAGTTTTCCAGTCCCCGGCAGCCTCATCTTCTTTTTCAGCTCTAAATCCTTCTGCTCAGCCCTGAACCACAACTTTCTTTTCTCTTCATTCGTTAACTCTCTGACAGGCTCTTCTGTTCATGACTCAACATTTAAAGCAGCATTCACCACTTCTATGTTAACAACATCATTTCCTTCTATCACATATGTATTAGTGATAGGGTTTTGCTGAACGATGATTTCATCAGCTTCATCGTCTTCGTCAGCACACACCTCATCATCTGATCTCCAATCAACAATCTCTTCAAGGACAAATTCTCCCTCTTCTAGTTCCTCCATATCCTCTTCAAAGTCAAAACCCAAATCCATCGGGTCGTCATCGAGATCCATGAGTGCATCAATCATCTCACTTATATCATAATCCGTAGGTTTAGACGAACCGGCCTCTCCTACTTCACCTCCTGCTTGACTTGGCTCCCCCTGAGATTGAGCATCCTGAGCAGCAGAAAAATCTACTGGCTCATTCTGTCTTTGAGAGCTGGGATCATTGCCCTGGTCATCTTCATTATCATCATCCTCCCTGCGCACTTCTTGATCTCGGCACGATGTCTCCCCCTGAGCCTGTAAATTTTTCATTAATTGCTCAACTAGGGAGCGCATCGATCTTAACTCAGCTGCTTGATCAACTACAAATGTCTTTAACTCTAAGTTCTCTTCCTGAACCTTTTCCACTATCCTTTTTAGATCGGCATTCTCGTTATCAAGATTTGCGTTATGAGTCTTCTTCTTCAAAATCAGAGTCATCAGACTCTCTTGATGCTCGCCTCCTTGAAGCTTCTTCATTAATCACCACTACTCTAGATCCATAAGTTTCTATCCGAACTGTTGGTTCTGTAAATACGGACTCTGGAGCTTCAACCTCTATCTCCTCCATTTCTTCTGACTCAGTGGCAGATGATGACTCATCATTACCAGTCTGCTCTGGTTCATATTCGTCAACATCCCTAAACACATCTTCTTCTCCCTCTGGAGGCTCAAGCAATTCTCCCACCAACGCTGCAGATATTTCTTCATTGGCATGAGGACCTGCTTCCCAAATTTCATATAGTGTCTGGCACAACTGATCAGATTCAATTGGGATATTCGAAGGGCCCGCCTCTTGTATCTCTGGCTGTTGACTTGTAGAAGGCCTGGTTGCCTGAGTTTGACTCGCGGTAGCTCTTTGTCTTCGCCTTTGTTGTTGTGCTCGCGGTTGCTGTGGCTGTCCAGGCTGAACTTCCACTACACCTGCCCAGTTGGCAGTATCTAGTGCTTCAAAGTTCCTATCTAGAACTGCTCCAAACAACGGTCGCTCGACCGGAACCGCCAACCTTCCTTTATGCGAGGAGCAATCCGCAAAAATCCTTTTATCCATCACTGCTACGCTTTGGATCTCATTTAGCTGAGGCAGATTCGGCAAGAAATGCCTGATGAGCATCATTATGAATCGAGGATATAAGAGAAATTGTTGATGCTCTGGAGCCGTGATTTGATGAACGAACTCCGAGAAAAACATTTCCGAAAAGCTGAAGGGCCGATTATATACTAAGGCGATCATCCCAGATTGGATCTTCGAGACAATATAGTCAAAACCGGCTTTCTTGGCTGCAAAACAAACCATAAACACATGAGCCAAAAATCTCCATTGGCCAATAAGCCCGCTCTTCATGTAAGATGTCTTCGTAACATCCAAGCTGTAACCCATTCTCTGAAAAGCTGCCTGCCTAACACTTAAGGGAAAGTCAATCGGCCCAGACTCTTCTTCCTGAGATCCTAGCTGCAAAACCTGTCGCAGCATATCGGCAGAAAACACTAGCGGTTGTCCAGCTATTCTAGTTCTCAGCACTGTCGGGGTGACAGAGCAATCCACCTGAAGATGATCATTGAACTGGCGAACATAAGGAATAACAATCTGAATGTTATGAGACAAAGCAAAAGCAATCCTAGATTCTACGAGGAAATCCATCATTTGACGAAAACCCTGCGCCTCAGGGATATGATGGTCGGGGGGAATGACCATATTGTGCTTCGGCACGAAAACTCGAACAGCCATATCTGCACAATAGATAAACTATTAGAATTATTAAAAATCAATAAACTTGCTTAAATTCAAATTTGTTTTATTTGAACTTGTTTAAGTACAAAATCCAACACAAATGAATTTCTACAAGTTTAATTAAATTTAATCTTGAATAATTTAAATAAAATGACAGATTCGAATAGACAGGTTCGAAGACACCCTATTTCGAGTTTGATGACAGATTCGAATGTAATGGTCTTCTCGAGTTTACTGACAAACTCGAGAAATTCACGATCAGATTCGAAATGTCGGTCCAACTCTTCACCAAAACTCATGATTTTAACCATTTTGAACTTAGAAAAGCACATACATTAGTCCAACTAGGTCCTAATCACTGATATTTGCTTTTAATTTGACCTTTTACCATTCCAAACTTGGTAATTTTGAAAAATCTGATTTCGACCATCAAACCTTACAAAATTGGTGATTTTGACTTAAATGGTGTATAAAACTACTCTAATCTTGTACAAACCAGTTGCTTATACCTAGATGTATCAGTAGAATCGAAAACACCAAGCAAGAAACTCGACAAGTTGTCGTTTTTATGGAAATCGGTAGACTCGAGCCGATATATTCGAAATCGCCTAAATAGATTCGAAGGTATAGATTCGAAAACAGTAATGACTTAATGACTTAACCTATATATACCACCTACCTTCGAATCTAAGGCCACATTCGAATCTACTGACAGATTCGAGACTACCCAGTTTCGAGTTTAAACTAAACTCGAATTTCCCAAAACACTTAGAAAATTTCGAATATTTTGAAATAAATTCAACTTTTTCAATTTTTATTGTGCAACATGATAAACTATGCCAAATCTATTACCCTAAGCACAAGATATTTCACGCAGTGTTTATTTCACTCAGTAATTTTTGACCTTTTTCCTAAGTAAAAAATAAAATAAAATAAAATAAAATAAACTAAGATAAAATAAAATAAGTAAAAAATAAAATTTTAAATTTTTAGACTTATTAAAATTTACAACCTAAGCTAAACACTTAACAAAATATTTTTGACGAGTATAGTCAAAGAAAGGTTCAATCAGATAGCGGTGTCAGATACTCACTTTCAGTACTTAAACTTCCACACTTAGGAATTTTTGATTCCTTTGATTGTTTGTCGTGACATACCCATTTAGCCGATTGTTGGTATTTACCCCTTTAAACATGCTACATTTCAGAATATCCCTTGGCATTTTTATTTATCATGAAATTATCTTACGTGACGCAGACATAGACATACTTTTATGATCAAGGCATACAGACAAAGATTCTAACTTGTTGGTATTTGCAAACTTTCTTTAAAAGACAAACATTGGACACAGGTATGTATTTTCATAAAACAAAGTGTCTTAGTTTGACTTAAGGTTTATTTTTTAAAGCTAGCAAGACAGTGGTGACAGGTCTGTACCGACGTACAACAAAGAGACTTATCTTGCTAACCCGAATCTAAACAGAGGCAACAGGTCTGTACTTACGTACAACAGAGTTACATGTTTTCGACTCTCAGTTTTGTATGATTTTTCTATTCTTTCCATTTTAAGATGTATTTGATGTTGCTATACATCCCCAGAAAGTTTGCATACCTCATTTAGACTCAAAGTATGTATGTCTTGTACATAAAAATTAAGACCGATTGGTCATACATCTAAGTTAGCGACGCGTTTGACTTTTTCTTGAATATTTTATTAGCCTTGAGATTCCCTATATGTATAATGCCTACCAACACATCAAACTAAAATAAAGTATAACACTTAGAATTTAGTTGCATTATGTGTGAAAGTCTAAACACTTAGAGTTTGTAACGACTGTGCTAATTTTCGTCACTTTGAACCTATGCATCTAAGACTTAACTCATTTTCTGATATTCTCTTTTTTTTTTTTGTATTTTTATGATTTTCTCTCTTTTTTTCTTTTGTTTTTTATAAGAAATAGCAATAAAATAAGATAACCTACTAACTTACTAAAAATAGAAACAATCCTAAATTAGCAGACTTACTATAAAAAGAAAGAAATACTACGTCTATAAAAGGAAATAAACTACCACTAAGGTCAAATTACTCTGGGTTGCGCATTCCATTTAGTTGAATTAAATAGTCAAACCGTGACTTATCAAATGCTTTGGTAAATAAATCAGCATTATTATCATCCGTTGCCACTTTTACCAATTTGATTAAGTTATTTTCAGCACAATCACGAATAAAATGATGCCTTATGTCTATGTGCTTTGTTTTACTGTGTTTAACTGGATTGTTAGTTATAGCAATTGTAGATTGATTGTCTATCCTAATGGGAGTTTGAGTGTAAGCCAAACCGTAATCCCGCAATTGTTGTTGTATCCATAGAACCTGTGAGCAGCAACATACTCGGCCTCGCACGTTGACACGGCTACCGACGTTTGTTTCTTGCATTGCCAGGATACCAATCTCCCTCCTAGGAACTGACAACCTCCAGTTGTTGATTTGCGCGTCAAGCTGCATCCTCCGTAGTCAGAATCCGTGAATGCTTCCAACTCTAGATCTCCCTCCGCGTGATACCAAAGTCCCAGCTTCGGTTTCGACTTGAGGTATCGTAGAATCCGCTTCACAGCTTTTATGTGCATCTCCTTCGGATTAGCTTGAAACCTAGCACAAATACACACAGCAAACATGATGTCAGGTCTTGAAGCAGTTAAATACATAAGTGATCCAATCATGGCCCGATATAATGTCGGATCCACATCGGCATCACTTTCAGTACCCGGTCCAAGATTGTGATTCACTTGAATCGGCGTGCTGAAATGGGCAGTCAATTTTGTTCCTTCCAACCCGAAGCGTTCTAATATGTCATAGACATACTTCGTCTGATGGATAAACACACCATCCTTCTTCTGGTCAACTTGTAACCCCAAAAAGAAAGTTAACTCTCCCATTGCACTCATCTCGAACTTCGACTTCATCACCTTCTCGAAATCTTTGCACATCTGTTCGTCTGATGATCCAAAAATGATATCATCGACGTACACTTGTACCAAGATAAAATGTTCTCCCTTCCTCTTAACAAACAGAGTACTATCTATCCTACCCCTTTCGAAACCGTTCTCTAATAAATGGTTGGATAGAGTCTCATACCACGCCCTTGGTGCTTGATGTAATCCATATAGAAGCTTATCTAAGCGATATACTCTATCAGGATATTTTGGATCTGTAAATCCGGGCGGTTGTTCTACATACACCAACTTCTTCACTTTCCCATATAGGAAAGCACTCTTATCATCTAATTGATATACCTTAAAGCCCTTGAAGGAGGCAAAAGCTAGAAACAACCTAATGGCTTCCAGCCTTGCTACTGGTGCAAACACCTCATTGTAATCGATTCCCTCCTCTTGCTTGAAACCCTTTACAACTAGCCTAGCCTTGTTGCGAGTGACTATACCCCGATCGTCTCTTTTGCACTTAAAAACCCATTTGGTTCCTATGGCAACTTCCCCTCGAGGTAATGGAACTAACTCCCACACTTCTAGTTTCCTAAACTGCGAGAGTTCTTCCTGCATCGCTTCAACCCAGGAGTTATCCTTAAGTGCCATTTGCACATTCTTAGGCTCTACTTGCGATATGAAACAAGAATAGAGACATGTGTGATATGCCTCGGAGTCATTTATCATCGACAACAACACAGTGTTGTTATTTAAACTACTCCTAGTCCTCACACCCTCGTTAGGATTTCCTATGATGCTTTCTATAGGATGGTTCTTGTTGATCCTAGAGGTCTCTATCTCATCAACCCTTAGATTATCTCCTAAGTTAGATCCTATTTCACCTAATGGGGGAACTTCCTCAGATTCTACATTTTCCTCATCGTGGACATTTTCCTCAGAGTTGGAATTTGTTGCCTGAGTCTGGTTCTCAGTTGAAGGTGCTTCAGGAACATTGACTTCTGGAGATCCATCTACAGTCGAAGTAGGCTCGGATGTGGATTCAAACGTAGTCCTCGGAAAGGTATGACCATCGTCATTCAGATGCAACGTCACCATGTCCTTTTCGATTGTACCTGCATTTTCATCCAATGGAATGTTAAATGACTCAAATAATTTATCATAGTCAAATATCCATTCCGGACCTGTTTGGGGTTCATGTGTATAACTTGTGACTTCAATGTTATACACAATTTCCACTGTACCATTTGTTTTGTTAAAAACCCGTTTGTTTGGTGAGTTCGGCACATAACCTAGGAAGTATCCTTCGTCAGCCTTTTCACCAAACTTCGGTTGATGTTTTGTACGCAATAAAGTGCAGGGTACCCCAAACGGTTCGAAGCCAGTTAAATTAGGTGGCCGTTTATTCAAAATTTCATAACAGGTTTTGTTTAAAGATTTGACAGTTAGGACCCTGTTTCAAACGTGACATGCGGTATTCACTGCCTCCCCCCAAAACATGGTAGGAAGCTTTGAATCCGACAACATAGTCCTAGCTGCCTCAATCATTGTCCTGTTTTTACGTTCGGCCACCCCATTTTGTTGAGGCTCAGACGGTGCACTAAATTGATGCACTATGCCCTTTGAGAGGCAATATACACCAATTATAGTGTTTTTGAACTCAGTTCCATTATCACTACGTATCCTTTTAACCCGTGTTCCGTAGGAATTCTCCACTTGGTCTAAGAACCCGATGAGCTTGGAAGCCGTCTCGTCCTTTGTACCTAAAAAGAAAACCCAAGAAAATCGTGAGTAATCGTCAGTGATAACCAAACAATACCAACTACCTCCTATACTCCTTTTTTGATTGGTCCGAAAAGGTCCATGTGCAACAAATCGAATGTTGAGGTTATGGAGTTCTGCGTCTTGGACTTGTGTGTCTTCTTATGTTGTTTGCCCTTCTTGCATGGTAGACACTTGTCCTCGAACTGAAAGCTCTTCATTGGCACACCTCGCACCAATCCATTTTTCGTTATGTAGTTCATTTTTCTTAGGTGCAAGTGAGCCATGCGTCTGTGCCACAATACTGATTCCGTCTCCGAAGCTTTGGATAACAAACAGATTGGCCCCATCGAAGTCTCCGGCTTGTTCATATCAAGCATGTACAAGTCATTCTTCCTTGGTGCCCGCATCAATACCCATTCTTCAGGAATCTTGAATCCCGGTTTTAGCACTAACGCTTCAGTGTCAGTGAACAACAATGAATTCTTCTTGTCACAGATTTGAGATACACTAATGAGATTGTGAACCAGTTTATCAACATGATAAACTTGGTTCAACTTGATCGTCCCATTAGTGAGCACTCCAGTACCCGTGATGTTTCCTCCCTTGTTTCCCGCGAATGATACAAATCCCCGATTCCCACCCTTGAAGTCTGTAAGGAGACTTCTTTCCCCTGTCATGTGCCTGGAGCATCCACTGTCGACGAACCATTTGTTGTTTGGACCTGTGGTAGTCTTCTGCACATGAAAGAAAATAGGTTAGTTATCACGGGGAACCCAAGCCATAACTGACTTGGTTATACCATTCTCGTCCACATACTTAAACTCTTTCAAATACCCATCTCGCCTTTCAGGTGACTTGGGTCGTTGAACAGGAGTTTGTTGTGGTGCCGAGTGATGTATATTCACTCTCTGCCTTTGAGTAGGCATTTGTTGTGGAGCTTTTGAATAATTCCTATTATATTGCATTTCGGATTATGATCCCTGAGCTCTTACCGGTGTGTGATGTCTAATAGGAGTGTGTGACCTAACCGGAGTGTATGCTTTGCTAGGTGTTGTGCTCCTATACTGTTGTTGAGGTCCAGACCTAGATTGATTTACGACTCTGTTCGGTGAACTAGTCCTAACTACTTCCTTTGGTCCAACCTTTACCGGTAATTGTTTCACAACTTGTTTTGGTGTAGCCTGCACAGTTTTCTCGGTACTCTGAGAACTACTAGTGCTCGCCACACTGGTTGAGGGCTTAACTGGTGTTGGCTTCCCTGTCTTAGGTGTAACTTCAGGTTTCCTAAGCGGACAGTTAGAAGCAACATGCCCCTTTTCATGACATCTAAAGCAGGACATCTTATCTATGGACTTCTTGTGTGTGCCCTTAGACTTAGGTTAGGTGTCTCATTAGTGTCTTGATCCTTTTGAACCTCTTCTGCGACTGGTTCATCGTCCTGATCATTAAAATTAATTTTATGTTTTCCTGCAGGTGTTTCACTGGAGGAAGACACAAATTTGACTTTCTTAACCTTGACGGTTGTATCAGTCACCTTAGGTGTATTATCTATTACAGGCTCAGGTGTCGGTGTAGGTATCTCCTCTAAGTCTACTAATTTATCAGTTTTCTCCTGAGGTTGAGGCACATAGTTTGCATTAAAAGGTGGAGGAATTTCATGAAATCCTAGACCTACAGGCTTTTTAGACTGGCGTTGAGCGTCTAAAACTTTCCCTAGGTTCAGGCTTGAATTCCTAAACTTTTCTAACTTACTATTCGCCTCGGCTACCTTTACCTTTGTTTCAGCTAGCTCTATGTCTTTGTCCTTAAGATTTTTGGTCAAGGCCTCTACATGCTCATACATAAGCTCTAACCTAACACACTGCTCACTCAGTTTGTCTTTCAGAACTATTACATCTTGAGCATCAGCCTTAAGTTTTTCCTTAAGATCTTGCTTAATATCGTTTAAGCTAGCGTTATCAGCTTTTAAAGACTCATTTTGAGCAGTTATGGTTTTATGTGATTCTAAGACTAGATTTAACCTATCATTAGAAGTAACGCACAACACACATAATTCATGAAAAAGAGAGTAAGTCAGACTAACCTTTGTGTTATCAGATTCCACGTTGGCCATTTGAGCGGCAAACTCCAGAAGCGTCTGATCATTCGTCTTCTCCACCCACATCGGACTGTTGTCCCTTGTGGTCTGCTCTTCACCTTCACACCCATTCTCCGTGACTTCAGCCATAAAAGCCCGAGCATTTGATTCTGGATGTGAGCTCCAGTTGTAAGTACCATCTAGCTGTCTGTCTGAAGTGACATTTGATAGTAGACCAGCTATATTGGCTTGACCGGCAGATGAACTTGGAAGGTATCACTGTTGGGACTGATTCTGAAACTGTCCGTGATGCTGGTTCTGCCGTTGGTACATATCTACCTTTGGTCTCTGACATTCTCTGGCGAAGTGCCCCAGACCTTGACAGTTATAACACCTCACCTTGGACTTATCAAATCCAATTCCTTTATTGTTCATCGTCAAATTCCTCCCAGTTCTTTTGATGAATCTTTTAACCCGTTGGGTTACCATGGCCAGTTGCCATTTTAGATCCATTTCCTCAAGATCGTCAGGGTTGACCTGATCATAGTATTCATCCCAGAGTGCAGGATCGTTAATTTTTCCCTGAATGTAGTTCCCGTATGCGGCCACAAATGAAGCAAGTAAGTTCAAATGTTCTTCCGCTGGTTTTGCGCTCATGGGCATCTTAGAGTAGCCCTGAGATGTTGATGCCTGATTTGCTTGAGGTAGCGGTTCTTCCGATCTTCCCAATCCTAAGAACGCTCTATTCAGTGTGTCATCAGTCTCTGCTGGTGACGACGTTTCTCCGGTGAAAAACGCTGTAGCAGTCTTCATATCAGCTGCGGCTGAAGGTTTTGTTGATTTGCCAAAATACATTGCTGGATTCTGGACTTGCTCGTAATCCGTTTCGGCCTTCAGTAGCTCGAAGTGATAAGCTCGCAACGTTCCCACAATATCGTCCAATGATTGGGCATAATACTTATCCTCGTTAAGCTTTATCATTGCCAAATACATAGCCCATTTGGCTGGTAAGGCATCAAGAAGCTTGTTGTTCTTTTCGGTGTCATTATACTCAATCCCATGACTTTCAAGCTCCGTCAATTGATGATAAAATCGGGTGATGGTATCATCCAACTGTTCATCCTTCAACGCCTTGAAAATCGCAAACTGTTGTTTCAACAGCTCCATACGCTTTCTACGAACCCTAGGATTACCCTCACACCTCGTTTCTAGTGACTCCCAAAGTTCCTTAGATGTCTTTTGAGTCCTAAATGTGTGTAGTATATCCTGAGGCAACGCCATTCTAATTATCGAGAAAGCTTTGTTCTCGGCTTCATACAGTTTCTTATCATCCTCCTTCATCATTTGGTATGATAAGACTCTCTGACGGCCTTCAACTTCAGAAATTGGTGGAATGTATCCTTCGTCAATACATACCCACATGCGCATATCATTGAAGCGCACAAAATCGGCAAACCGATCTTTCCACCAATAGTAATCCTCGAGTTTCATCAGCTTCGGTGGAGTATTTGCCTTCCCGACCTCGTGGTCCATTTCCAGAAACTTTTGAAGATTTGACATCGTTTCGAAAGTAATTGAATTGAACTTAATTAATTTAATTCGAAACTAATTTGAATTAATTCTTTCGAATCTAGGTAGATTCGAATATAATTAAATTATAATTTATTTGGGATTAGATTCGATTAAGTTTAGTAATTCAATTAGATTCGACACTAATGACAGATTCGAAAGCTCCTAAACTCGAAGGTCAAGCAAACTCGAATACTCAGTAGATTCGAAGCCCTATTCGATTCTAGTCCAAACTCGAATTAAACTCGAATGTCAACAGACTCGAGACCCTATTCGAAACTAGCACAAACTCGAATTAGATTCGAAAACTCTCTGTATCAAACTCGAAAGGAGTAGATTTGGTTAGACTCGAGACTAAGTGTAACCCTAATTACCCCTAATAGATTCGAGCGCGGCAAACCCGAAAAAACGGCTAATACTTTGATTTTTTTAACGTTTTGCAGATTAAATCAATATTTTTACAACAAAAAATATTGATTTCGATCAAAAACGTGAAAAACACGAAGTATCTCCCGGATGACTATTTGCTAAGCTCGAAGAACACGAAAAACACGAAGATGAGTGAAAAACCGTCCAAAAGCGTCAAGAAACCTAGGATATATCTTGATGAACACGAAGAACAACAAGAACACCCCGTAGGCTCTGATACCACTTGTAAGGTCTACCTAACATAGATCTATCTAGATGCGGAACCGTCAACGAGTGCGGAATCCTCGTAACGGGTAGACGATAACAACACTCACCAGGAACACGGAGACTATCAGAAGCTACACGAACTACACAAGCACGAGTCTACGAACTGATTCTCTCCGAAATGACACTAACACTGATGATAAACTCGAAATCGCTTAATGCTTAATCACTCTCGAATTCTGCAAAAAATCTGATAATTAATCGAGTCTATCCCTAATTATAGAGGCTAATTCGAGTCTGTTATGGGCCAAACTCGAATCCGGCCCAAGGCCCATTCGAGTTTGTCCCATCTGACATTCTCGAATCTGCCTAATTGGTCACATTCGAATCTGTCCAAGTGACTCATTCGAATCTAGCCAGATTTGAATCCTAGTCCTTAAACATTTCGAATTTACCTTTTCACATAATTAACTAAGTATTGAAACGTATGTTTTTACATTATGATTGATTTTATCTTTGATCTTTTATGTTTGAACTTCTTGTAATATGTTACATTAAGTTCAAACACACAAACAATAATAATTAACAACCATATATAAACATATATATCTAATACTTGCTAAACCACAATGTTGGATCACTTAGACTGCTATCGTCACACAGGGTGTACCAACAATATTGGGCTTTAGGAAAAGAAACAAGATTTTTTTTTTAATAAAAAAATTGGCCCAATTTTATTAAATCTTTTTGTATTTTTCTTTGAAACAAACAAACAAAAAAATATTTTTGGTATTTTCTTTTAGTATTTAAGTTAAGACAAGAATAAAATAAAATAAAATAAGATAAACTAGAATATTTTTGGCTTTTTGAAAAATTTGTAAAATTAAAATCTTTTTGGGATTTTCTGAACTATTAAGTTAAACTTAAAAAAATAAACTAAACTATAGCCAACCTAAAATTTAAAATTTAATTACTAAAATTAAAAGAAACAGAAAATTATAAAAATTAACATCCTAACTATACTCCCCTCAAATAAATACCTATTTGTTTCCTTTTCTTTTTCAGATTAAGTTCGTGAACCTTTTTAGCCTTAAAGATACAGACAAACCTGGATTATGTTTGCGTCCCACTCCGTGATGAACAATTCACATAGCAATTTGCCAGGATCATTAACTATTAAAAATGTACACAGATAAGGAAATATTGAGTTTCAATTTTGTGACACAATCCTTAAATTTAAATAACAGATATTTTCTAAAATAAAGGAATTTCAATCATGATAGATTGAAATAGAATTATTTAAGACAATATCTATAATTTAATTGGAAGGCGGATTCAACATGCCGATATGGGATACTAAAAACTAAAAACGAGGTTCGTCTAAAGCTTTAGTAAATATATCCGCAAGTTGATATTCTGTGCCAACAAAATACAACTCAATGGTTCCTTTTTTTACGTGATCTTTAATAAAATGATACCTGATATCTATGTGTTTCGTTCGAGAGTGCTGCACGGGATTGCAAGAGATGTCAATAGCACTCCGAGAATCGCAGTAAATCGGGATATTGGTGAGTGAGAATCCATAATCGCGTAATTGTGTTCTCATCCACAGCACTTGAGAGCAACAGCTTGCAGCTACTACATACTCAGCCTCAGCTGTGGACTTTGAAACACAATTCTGCTTTTTGGAGGACCAACTCACCAGTCTATCTCCCAAGAACTGTATTCCTCCCGACGTGCTTTTTCTGTCAACTCTACAACCTGCAAAATCAGCATCTGAAAAAGCGGTAAGATCAAAATCGGTTCCCTTTGGATACCATAGACCAAGATCGGGTGTACCCTTAAGATAACAAAAAATGCGTTTTACCGCAATTAGGTGTGATTCTTTCGGGTCGGCCTGAAATCTAGCACAAAGACATGTTGAAAACATTATATCCGACCTACTAGCTGTCAGATACAGTAAGGATCCTATCATCCCATGGGAGTTGTGATACTCGTGCAAGAGTCTAACTTATACTTCTTGAGAATGTAAAGAGTATATTTTGACTGGTTCACAAAAATCCCATCCTCAAGTTGTTTGACTTGTAATCCGAGGAAAAAGTTCATTTCCCCCATCATACTCATCTCGAACCTGGACTCCATTAGGGCTGAAAAATCCTTACAGAAATTACTGTCAGTAGATCCAAATATAATGTCGTCGACATATATCTGTACTAGCATTATATGTGGGCCTTCCCTCTTAGTGAATAGAGTTGTGTCCACCACACCTTTACAGAAACCGACTGAAATAAGGAAATTAGAAAGACTATCATACCATGCGCGAGGTGCTTGTTTTAAACCGTAGAGGGCTTTATCTAGCACATAAACATGGTCAGATTTATGTGTGTCAACAAAGCCTTGTGGTTGTTCAATGTACACCTCTTCGTTAAGTTCACCGTTTAGAAAGGCAGTCTTGACATCCATTTGGTACACTTTGAAATCCTTGTGTGTCGCGTACGCCAAGAAAATTCTGATTGCTTCGGTCCGTGCAACTGGAGCGAAGGTCTCGTCATAATATATTCCTTCTTGTTGTCGGTAGCCTTTGGTAACAAGTCTCGCTTTATTCCTTATCACAATGTCGTTCTCATCTCGTTTGTTCTTAAAAATCCACTTTGTTCCGATCACTGTACGGTCTTTTGGTTTGGGAACTAACCGCCATACTCTTAGCTGTTCAAACTGGTTGAGTTCCTCTTGCATTGAAACTATCCAATCTGGATCTTTTAGGGCTTCATCCACACGAGCGGGCTCTATCATGCTAAGGAATGATGCGAAGAGGCATTCATTAGCAGACGCCCTACGAGTTTGGACTCCTGTTGAAACATCACCAATGACTTGATTTGTTGGGTGACTTCGGGTCCATTTAATCTCGTGTGGAAGGGGTGCTCGGGATGGAATCTCAGTGGTTAAAGTGGGGATGGATGAAGATTCATGGTCAATGGTTTCAAATGAAGGTACCGCTGGTTCCGGCTCGATTTCCGAGTGTTCAGGTGAAGGAAGGATAGTTGGTATTATATGTGAGGGTATTATAGGAGTAGATTCAACTGCGGATGTATCGGTGGATGATGTTGATGGATGTGGGTATGATGTGGATGAGGATGGAGCAGAGAAACTTTGTGGCGCAGTTTTGAAGGATTACCTACATTATTGATAGCATTAGACACATTAGCATTAGGACCGAAAAATTCTACATAAAAAGGATCAAACAAATTAACCAAATCAGAAGAAGAAAAAGAAATGGGGCTATTAGAAGAGTCTCCAGGCATTTGAGTAATGCGAGGTCCTGTCTGATCAACTTCGGGTGCCAGTTCAGCCAACTCTTCAAATGTGACATGCACACTTTCATTGACTGTTATGGTTCGGGTATTGAATGCGCGATATGCCTTCGAGTTGGATGAGTATCCAATGAAGATCGCTTCATCCGCCTTTTCGTTAAACTTCCCGAGGTTGTCTTTATCGTTCAGCACATAGCACCTGCAACCAAATACACGTAAGTATTTGATAAATGGCACTTTATTCAAAAAGAGTTGGTAAGGAGTTTTGTTAAAGCGCTTATGGATAAAGGAGCGATTTTGTGTATAGCAGGCTGTTGATACGGCTTCGGCCCACAAGAATGGAGGTAGCTTCGAGTATGTTAGCATTGTACGAGCGTCTTCCACAAGCGTACGGTTACGCCTTTCCACGACCCCATTTTGTTGAGGCGTTCTAGCAGCAGAGTATTGATGTTGAATACCTTTGGATCGAAGGAAGCCCTCAACTACCGAGTTCTTGAACTCCGTGCCGTTATCGAATCTGATTGACTGAACTGACAGCTGCTGTTGGGTCTCGACACTCTTAATAAAATCTATGATTTCTTGAGTTGTCTCGTCCTTGGATCGCAAGAACCTGACCCAGGTATATCGTGAATAGTCATTAACGATATCCAACACATATCGCTTCCCGTTTATGCTCTATGTCCGCATCGGTCCGCATAAATACATGTGAAGTAACTCCAATACTGTTTTCGTTGATGGTTCGGGCTTTGGTTTGTGAGATGATCGTTTCATCTTTCCTTTCTCACAAGCTCCACAAAGATGGTCCTTCTCATAATGCAATTCAGGGAGACCTTTGACCAGTTGTTTCGCAGTCAGCTTGTTGATATTGTCAAAGTTCAAGTGGGATAACCTTCGATGCCATAACCAAGAGTCTTTTGAAGAGGCTTTTGATAGGAGGCAAATGTTATCCTTTACTATGAGCTTGGCTACGTCAATGGTGTAGAGGTTAGAGTTTCGGGAACCAGATAGGATTTCTTTTCCATCCATACTCCTCACACTGCAGTTCTTAGCTCTAAACATTACCTCTAGTCCTTTGTCACAGAGTTGTCCTATGCTAAATAGATTATGTGATAATCCCTCAACATAGTCAACGTCCTTGATGACTAGATTATTTAGAACCAAGTCCCCGTATCCTTTAATATGAGTCTGATGGTTGTTATCGAATTTTACCGTTCCGCAATACTGTTCAACTACGTTGGACAGCAATTCTCTTCTTCCCGTCATATGCTTGGAGCAACCCGAATCCATATACCAAATGGATTTAGCCTGAAAAGCAAATAAATTCATACAATGAAAAACTATATGCATTCAAACACATCCATTTTAAATTACAATCAAACCGTGTTCTGAACCGAGATGTTCAGAAAACATGATGAGTTAAGACCGGGTCCTGAGCTGTGTGCACAGAAGCCAAACGTGTGGGTTTAAGCACAACTGACAAGCAAAAGAATGGGTCCTAGTCTATGGTAACTAGAAGCCATTTCATTGAAGAACGGGTCTTGATCAGAAGTAACCAAGAACCATCTGCATAAAGATCACACAACTTTGGGTACCCACCTCAATATGGGTCCCTTTTTGTTAGGAGTTCCAGATATATATGGCACATGTGCAGTTTTAGGAACCCATTTAGCATTTTTGTGTGGTCCGGATGCATACCCCTTTGGAATCCATTGAAGGTTGGATTTATTGGGCTTTGGAACCTTAGGCCATGAAATTGCCTTCGGTGTTTGACTTTTTTGAGACCTTTTTGACCTTTGCTTTGGTTTTGGGCCTCGGCAACGGACAAGTCTCAATTTTATTTGAGGCTAATGATGCAGCATTTTTTGTTTTCTTTTTTCGAATTCGTTTAACAGGGAATGGCACGAAAGCATTCATTTCAGGAACCTGTCGTCTATAACGAGTTGGACATAGATTAAATAATTCACTGAAAGAGTACTTTAACGAAGCAACAGAATTCGGTACATCATTACACACATTGTTACACACATTGTCTTTAGAGATTATAAACATCCTATCTCTAGTAACAAGTTCATTTGGCATTATAGCCTTCTTCACAAAAAAACTCGAAAAATCCAGCATGGTGGTTTTTGGAACTCTTCTTACATAATCTGTAGGAACAAAACGATTAGAGTTAGCAAGCATGGAAGATTTAGACTTGACAGAATTTTCTTTTTGTTGGTGAGTGGGTTTCTTAAAAGACTTGGATTGGATCTGAGTCTTTTTAGAAACCTCATTTTTAAACATTTTTGAGCACTCACCTTTATAAATGAAAGAAGAAGTTTCAGCTTTAGCCTTACCTTTATTTGATGACACATATGGAATTTTGGTGGAATGAGAAACTGTTTGTTCTTTTGAAAAATCCTTTAATTTTTTAGAAACCATGTCAAAATTTTCTCTGTAGACAGTTAATTCCACAGTTTGTTGAAAAGTTTGATTCACCAATTTGTCTTCGCTCTTAAGAAGAGCATCTTGAAGATCAATAGCTTTCTTTTGAGACTACTTCAATTCCTTTTCTAAAACATTAATTTGATGTTGAAGAACCTTTGTAGGAATATAAAGTTGAGGAATTGGTTATACAGTTTCTGTTTTCAATTCAGCTTCTGAATAAGTTGACAAGTAGTCATCCTCTAAAGTGGGTACTCTAGATGGATAACTCTCGTTAAGTTCTTCATATTGAAAGGAAATTTCTTTTTTCTTTATGTTCAACACGTTTCTCATTTTCTTTGTTTAAAACTTCTTTTGATGACTCAAAAAAGAAAGATTTAAGCCCAGCTCCCATATAGTTCATGTCATAAAATAAAGGTAAAACTTTTTGGGCCTTTTCCAAATATTTAGGATATTTAAAACCGATTCCTTGTTTAGAATGGTAAAACCTAGTTTCTTTGGGCTGATTTAAGTGAATAGTTTGTTCTGTTTGACCCCTTTTTAAAAATGCATCGTCAAGGGTCTTTATTCGTGAGTACAAACTTATCCTTCCTTTTTCAATCATTTTATATTTTTCTAAACTGTCTATATTTTCCATATTTACTGTATCTAATTGTTTTGAAAGTACAGATATTTCTTCTTTTAACGAGAGTTTTTCTTTTGATAACTTGTCCATACAAGATTCAAGATATATATTCCTGTCCTGAACATCTACTTTCTCAATTAACATCTGTTTTATAACATTGTGATTAGTTAACCACTTAGATTGATATAATTCAGACGATTCTTTTAAAGTTTGAGCTAGATGTTCAGCCTGTACACACTTTGCAGTTTCAGCATTTAATCTAGCTTGTAGATCAAGAATATGTGTGTGCAATGTACATTCATTATTGACAGATAAATTATTTACATGTTCTGGAATGTAACAGTAATATACCTCATTTGTCTCTGAACCGGATGATGAGCATTCGGGATCGTCGGTTGTGGCCATCAGACATGCTGGTGGATTTTTCAATGTCTCCCCCTCAGCAGCATGATCTGAAGTCTCAGCAGTGGAAACGGCACAGTGCTCCAACCCTAGACGATCAACCATATAACAGTTCTTGCCCTTATCATCCTCCTCGTCGGTATCTTCAGCATCCCAGTAATCTTCCTGGGCGATGAGGGCCATTGCATCGAATCTTTTCTTTGCGGCCTCCAGCTTTCTCTCGTAGTAGCCGACGTCTCTGTCAAACTTATTGTTGCACTCCCGAGCAAAGTGGCCCGGTTTTCCACACTTGTAACAGAGACGCTCCTCGGCGCCTTTTGGTTCGTCGGCTCTCGGACTTTCATCCCTTCTCTCAGCCGGCTTCTTGTCGGCCCGGTGATGTTCTCTGCTATCATCCCGTCTTCTATCCCTTCGCTCATGGTCTCTCCTATCATCTCTGCGGTCGTCCATACGATCATCCCGACGATCGTCCCTTCTATCATACTCTCTCTTGTCATCCCGGCGATCATCACGCCTATCGTCTCGCCTTTCATAACGGCGATCATCTCAATAGTCGCGTCTATCGTCATACCTTCTATCATCCCTGTCGTCCCTTCGATAATCATCCGGCGATAATCATCGCGGCGTTCATCCCTACGGTCATCTGAGTACCTCCGTGGACCGGTGTCATAACGGAGTTAATTGTTAGTCTTGTTGGAAAACCATCGTTGTTGGAGACGATTGGTCCACAAGTCTATTTGTACCTGAATAGTGGCTTCTTCCTCATCCATTACCTCACGTGGAGGAGAGGCATACCTGTACGGAGATGACGATGAACCTGGTGCGAAGGATGGAGTGGGAATATTCGTGTTGGTAATCAAGGCTAGTGAATCATTGGGTTTCATTCCAGTGTTGGCAGATAGCAGCAAAGATGCGAGTTGATTTGCCATCAGCTTTTGTTGATCCACATCCCCTTGATACTTTTTAAGCTCCTTGAAAACGACATTAATAGAGACCTCAGGAATATTTAGGACGCGTTTTGTAGCCCGACATGCGATCTGCCACTCGGGGGCTAAGGCTGCAAAGAACTGGATGTTTATGTAATCCCTGTCCTTTTTGATGTGCAGTTTGTTCAATTCATTCAGTACTGCACAAAACCTTGTGAACGTAGCCTGCAGAGATTCCCCGTCTTTGGCTCGGAATTCTGTAAACTTATCCTTCGCTTCCTCGATCTTGGCACGATCATCGAGATCTGCCCCCAGCATTTGGACTTCCAATTCGTCCCACTTTTCTTTGGCAGACATTTTGCTGTCTACGCCAACCAAGATGTCAGTGGGGAGGGCCTGATAGATCAAATATTCCGCCCTCTTATCAGCATGCTGCCTATCTCTCTCGGCGTCATTAGCCGATTCTCGTTCATCTTTCGAAGCTAAGACAGGGGGGTCAGCCTCGGGTCTGGCTGCGATTTCCCGATAGTAGATCACGGGACCCTCGGAGATGGACTGAAGCATTAGGTTCCCAAGCGGTTGCATTCCGACAAATTTGAGGAACCGGGATTTCCATTGTTCATACTCATCTGGATAGAGAACAGGTGGTCGGTTCTCAGATCCGAGTACGAGAGCTTCACGAGACATTATATGGGTGCTGATTTAACAGATAAGATCTTGAAGGTGGAAACTTGAAACGGATGGGCTGGACTGCGGAAGAATAGCACACTGGATGGTGCTAATTCGGATGAAGTACGGAGTTCGGATGAAATGGAATTCGGATGGGGAGCAATTCGGATGAACAGTAATTCGGACAAGGGATCGAATTCGGATGAAACTGTGGTACGGATGGACGGGACCGAATTCGGATGAGGACCTGGTTCGAACAAGGGAAGGACTTAATTCGGATGGATTGAAGTCTGATGAAACGAATTCGGATTAACCGGATTCGGATGAACAGAGGGTAGTTCGGATGTGAGATGGAACCGAATTCGGTTGGTCCGAGTTCAGGTGAACAGTGACTAATTCGGACAGGCACTTAGGGAAATGTACAGGAAGGGGACCGAAGTCAGATGGTCCGGATTCGGTTGGTCCGAAATGGATATGGTCTGAAGTGAAAATTTAAAAATTAAACCACAAGTCCAAAATATGAAAGTGGGAATGCCTCATCTGAACTTCGGATGGTCCGAAGTTTGGATGGGACCGAATTAGGGTTCGAAATGGGCACAGGGTGGTCCGAAATACACCTAAGGCTGGTCCGAAGTGATGTCCGAACTAGGGTTGTATATGGTCCAAAATAAGTCCGAATTAGGGTTGTATATGGTCCGAAATAAGTCTGAATTAGGATCTAAAATGGTCCGAAATGCTACTGTTGAAGGTCCGAATTACAGCAGGTTTTAAGCAAAAATGCTAAGGCAGAACAGTTCATATGTCTATTTTAGCAGATTTAAAGCCTAAAAATGTTTCTAAATGATTGGGAAACTATTTTAAACACTTTTGATGATTTAAAAGAAACCAAAACACTTAAAAATCAGTAAAAACCAAGCAAAAACCCACTTGTTGGTACATCTAGTGTGACGACAGCAGTCTAGTTTTGTTATTGATAAGACAAGTTCTAAGGATCAAATTCGAAGGCAATGTTCGAATTTAAGGGAAGTTCGAATTTAAGGTAAATTCGAATGAAGTGTTTGAGGACAAACTCGAATGAGGTGTTAGAGGACAAATTCGAATGGGCCTTGGGCCAGATTCGAATTTGTCCTAGACAAACTCGAATTTGTCAGTATAAATAAGGGTAAACTCGTTTTTTCACAAGATCTTTGACGGCTCAGAGGTTCTGTCGAACTTGAGAGCAAAAAGACGTTTTGGGAGAGAAGACTTTTTGCAGAGTTCAAGAGTGATTAAGCAAAGCGATTTCAAGTTTATCATCAGTCTTAGTGTTCTTTCGGAGAGAATCTTCTAGTAGGTGCGTCCTTGTGTAGTTCGTACAGCTCGTTGATAGTCTCCGTGTTCCTGGTGAGTGTTGTTACCGTCTACCCGTTAACGAGGATTCCGCACTCGTTGACGGTTCCGCGTCTAGATAGATCTGTGTTTGGTAGACCTTACATGTGGTATCAGAGCCTACGGGGTGTTCTTCGTGTTCTTCGTGTTCATCTAGATATATCCTAGGTTTCTTGACGCTTTTGGACGGTTTTTCTCTCATCTGTGTGTTTTTCGTGTTCTTCGAGCTTAGCAAATTGTCATCCGGGAAATACTTCGTCTTTTTCACGTTTTTGATCGAAATCATTATTTTTCGTTGGAAAAATATTGATTTAATCTGCAAAACGTTAAGAAATCGAAGTATTAGCCGTTTTTCGAGTTTGCGGCGCTCGAATCGAGTAGGAGTAATTAGGGTTATTCTTAGTCTCGAGTCTAACCAAATACGCTCCTTTCGAGTTTGATAAACACTGTTTCGAGTTTAATTCGAGTTTGTTCTAGTTTCGAATAGGTTCTCGAGTCTGCTGACATTCGAGTTTGATTCGAATTTGGGATAGAGTCGAATAGGGCTTCGAATCTGCTGAGTGTTTCGAGTTTACCTTGACCTTCGAGTTTGGGGACTTTCCAATCTGTCATTAGTTTCGAATTTAATTGAATTATAAAACTTAATCGAATTTAATTCCAAATAAATTTAAATTTAATTATATTCGAATCTACCTAGATTCGAAAGAATTAACTCAAATTAATTTCGAATTAAATAAATTAAGTTCAATTCAATTACTTTTGAAACAATGTCAAATCTTCAAAAGTTTCTGGAAATGGATCACGAGGTCGGAAAGGCTAATACTCCTCCTAAGCTGATGAAACTCGAGGATTATTATTGGTGGAAAGATCGGTTTGCCGATTTTGTGCGTTTCAATGACATGCGCATGTGAGTATGTATTGACGAAGGATACATTCCACCTATTTCTGAAGTTTGAAGGATGTCAGAGAGTCTTATCATACCAAATGATGAAGGAGGATGATAAGAAACTGTATGAAGCCGAAAACAGAGTTTTTTCGATAATTCGAATGGCGTTGCCTCAGGATATACTACACACATTTCGGACTCAAAAGACATCTAAGGAACTTTGGGAGTCGCTAGAAAAGAGGTGTGAGGGTAATCCGAGGGTTCGAAGAAAGCGTATGGAGCTGTTGAAGCAACAGTTTGCAATTTTCAAGGCGTTGAAGGATGAACAGCTGGACGATACTATCACCCGCTTCTATCATCTATTGACGGAGCTTGAAAGTCACGGGATTGAGTATAATGACACTGAGAAGAACAATAAGCTTCTTGATGCCTTACCAGCCAAATGGGCTATGTATGTGGCAATGATAAAGCTTAATGAGGACAAGTATTATACCCAATCTTTGGAGCATATTGTGGGAACGTTGCGAGCTTATCATTTCGAGCTACTGAAGGCAGAAACGGATTACGAACAGTCCAAAATCCAGCAATGTATTTTGGAAAATCAACAAAACCTTCAGCCGCAGCTGATCTGAAAACTGCTACAGCGTTTTTCACCGGAGAAACGTCGTCACCAGCAGAGACTGATGACACACTGAACAAAGCGTTCTTAGGATTGGGAAGATCGGAAGAACCGCTACCTCAAGCAACTCAGGCATCAACATCTCAGGGCTACTCTAAGATGCCTATGAGCGCAAAATCAGCGGAAGAACATTTAAACCTGCTTGCTTCATTTGTGGCCGCGTACGGGAACTGCGTTCAAGGGAAAATTAACGATCCTGCTCTCTGGGATGAAGACTATGATCAGGTCGACCCTGACGATCTTGAGGAAATGGATCTAAAATGGCAACTGGCCATGGTAACCCAACGGGTTAAAAGATTCATCAAACGAACTGGGAGGAATTTGACGATGAACAATAAGGGGATTGGCTTTGATAAATCCAAAGTCAAATGCTACAACTGTCAAGGTCTGGGATACTTCGCCAGAGAATGTCAGAGACCGAAGGTAGATACGTACCAAGGGCAGAATCAGCATAATGGACAGTTTCAGAATCAGTCCCAACAGCGATACCTTCCGAGTTCATCTGCCGGTCAAGCCAACCTAGCTGGTCTACTATCAAATGTCACTTCAGACAGACAGCTAGATGGTACTTACGACTAGAGCTCACATCCAGAATCAAATGCTCAGGCTTTTATGGCTGAAGTCACGGAGAATGGGTGTGAAGGGGAAGAGCAGACCACAAGGGACAGCAGTCCGATGTGGGTGGAGAAGACGAATGATCAGACGCTTCTGGAGTTTGCCGCTCAAATGGCCAACGTGGAATCTGATAACACAAAGGTTAGTCTGAATTACTCTCTTTTTCATGAATTACGTGTGTCATGTGTTACTTCTAACGATAGGTTAAATCTAGTCTTAGAATCACATAAAACCATAACTGCTCAAAATGAGTCTTTAAAAGCTGATAACGCTAGCCTAAATGACATTAAGCAAGATCTTAAGGACAAACTTAAAGCTGATGCCCAAGATGTCATAGTTCTAAAGGACAAGCTGAGTGAGCAGTGCGTAAGATTAGAACTTATGTATGAGCATGTAGAGGCTTTAACCAAAGATCTTAAGACAAAAGAAGTAGACCTAGCTGAAACAAAGGTAAAGGTAGCCGAGGCGAATAGTAAGCTAGAAAAGTTTAGGAATTCAAGCCTGAACCTAGGGAAAGTTTTAGATGCTCAACGCCAATCTAAAAAGCCTGTAGGTCTAGGATTTCATGAAATTCCTCCTCCTTTTAATGCAAACTACGTGCCTCAACCTCAGGAGAAAACTGATAAATCAATAGACTTAGAGGACATACCTACACCTATATCTGAGCCTGTAATAGACAATACACCTAAGGTGACTGATACAACCGTCAAGGTTAAGAAAGTCAAATTTGTGTCTTCCTCCAGTGAAACACCTGCAGGAAAACATAAAATTGATTTTAATGATTAGGACGATGAACCAGTCGCTATAGATGTACAAAAGGATCAAGACACTAGTGAGACACCTAAGTCTAAGGGCACACACAAGAAGTCCATAGATAAGATGTCCTGCTTTCGATGTCATGAAAATGGGCATGTTGCTTCTAACTGTCCGCTTAGGAAAACTGAAGTTACACCTAAGACAGGGAAGCCAACACCAGTTAAGCCCTCAACAAGTGTGGCAAGCACTAGTGGTTCTCAGAGTACCGAGAAAACTATGCAGAACAGTATGTGAAACAAGTACCGGTAAAGGTTGGACCAAAGGAAGTGGTTAGGACTAGTTCACCGAATAGAGTCGTAAATCAATCTAGGTCTGGACCTCTACAACAGCATAGGAGCACAACACCTACAAAGCATACACTCCAGTTAGGTCACACACTCCTATTAGACATCACACAGCGGTAAGAGCTCAGGGATCACAATCTGAAATGCAATATAATAGGAATTATTCAAGAGCTCCACAACAAATGCCTACTCAAAGGCAGAGAGTGAATTTACATCACTCGGCACCACAACAAACTCCTGTTCAACGACCCAAGTCACCTGAAAGGCGAGATGGGTATTTGAAAGAGTTTAAGTATGTGGACGAGAATGGTATAACCAAGTCAGTTATGGCTTGGGTTCCCCGTGATAACTAACCTATTTTCTTTCATGTGCAGGAGATTACCACAGGTCCAAACAACAAATGGTTCGTCGACAGTGGATGCTCCAGGCACATGACAAGGGAAAGAAGTCTCCTTACAGACTTCAAGGGTTGGAATCGGGGATTTGTATCATTCGCGGGAAACAAGGGAGGAAACATCACGGGTACCAGAGTGGTCACTAATGGGACGATCAAGTTGGACCAAGTTTATCACGTTGATAAACTGGTTCACAATCTCATTAGTGTATCTCAAATCTGTGACAAGAAGAATTCAGTGTTGTTCACTGACACTGAAGCGTTAGTGCTAAAACCGGGATTCAAGATTCCTGAAGAATGGGAATTGATGCGGGCACCAAGGAAGAATGACTTGTACATGCTTGATATGAACAAGCCGGAGACTTCGATGGGGCCAATCTGTTTGTTATCCAAAGCTTCGGAAACGGAATCAGTATTGTGGCACAGAAGCATGGCTCACTTGCACCTAAGAAAAATGAACTACATAACGAAAAATGGATTGGTGCAAGGTGTGCCTATGAAGAGTTTTCAGTTCGAGGACAAGTGTCTACCATGCAAGACGGACAAACAACATAAGAAGACACACAAGTCCAAGACGCAGAACTCCATAACCTCTACATTCGATTTGTCGCATATGGATCTCTTCGGACCAATCAACAAAAGGAGTATAGGAGGTAGTTGGTATTGTTTGGTTATCACTGACGATTACTCACGATTTTCTTGGGTTTTCTTTCTAGGTACAAAGGACGAGACGGCTTCCAAGCTCATCGGGTTCTTAGACCAAGTGGAGAATTCCTACGGAACACGGGTACAATCGAAAAAGGACATGGCGACGCTGCATCTGAATGACGATGGCCATACCTTTCCAAGGACTACATTTCAATCCACATCTGAGCCTACTTCGACTGAAGATGGATCTTCAGAAGTTGCTGATCCAGAAGCACCTACAACTGAGAACCAGACTCAGACAACAAATTCCAACTCTGAGGAAAATGTCCACGAGGAGGAAAATGTAGAATCTGAGGAAGTTCCCCCATTAGGTGAAATAGGATCTAACTTAGGAGATAATCTAAGAGTTGACGAGATAGAGACCTCTAGGATCAACAAGAACCATCCTATAGAAAGCATCATAGGAAATCCTAATGAGGGTGTGAGGACTAGGAGTAGTTTAAATAACAACACTGTGTTGTTGTCGATGATAAACGACTCTGAGGCATATCATACCTGTCTCTATTCGTGTTTCATATCGCAAGTAGAGCCTAAAAATGTGCAAATGGCACTTAAGGATAACTCCTGGGTTGAAGCGATGCAGGAAGAACTCTCGCAGTTTAGGAAACTAGAAGTGTGGGAGTTAGTTCCATTACCTCGAGGGGAAGTTGCCATAGGAACCAAATGGGTTTTTAAGTGCAAAAGAGACGATAGGGGTATAGTCACTCGCAACAAGGCTAGGTTAGTTGTAAAGGGTTTCAACCAAGAGGAGGGAATCGATTACAATGAGGTGTTTGCACCAGTAGCAAGGCTGGAAGCCATTAGGTTGTTTCTGGCTTTTGCCTCCTTCAAGGGCTTTAAGGTCTATCAACTAGATGTGAAGAGTGCTTTCCTATATGGGAAAGTGAAGGAGCCGGTGTATGTAGAACAACCGCCCGGATTTACAGATCCAAAATATCCTGATAGAGTATATCGTTTAGATAAGGCTCTATATGGATTGCATCAAGCACCAAGGGCGTGGTATGAGACTCTATCCAACCATTTATTAGAAAACGGGTTTGAAAGGGGTAGGATAGATAGTACTCTATTTGTTAAGAGGAAGGGAGAACCCTTCATCCTGGTACAAGTGTACGTCGATGATATCATTTTTGGATCATCAGACGAACAGATGTGCAAGGATTTCGAGAAGGTGATGAAGTCGAAATTCGAGATGAGTGCAATGGGAGAGTTAACTTTCTTTTTGGGGTTACAAGTTGACCAGAAGAAGGAAGGGATGTTTATCCATCAGACGAAGTATGTCTATGACATATTGGAACGTTTCGGGATGGAAGGAACGAAACTGACTGCCCATTTCAGCACGCCGATTCAAGTGAATCACAATCTCGGACCGGGTACTGAAAGTGATACCGATGTGGATCCGACGTTATATCGGGCCATGATTGGATCACTTATGTATTTAACTGCTTCAAGACCTGACATCATGTTTGCTGTGTGTATTTGTGCTAGGTTTCAAGCTAATCCAAAGGAGATGCACATGAAAGCTGTGAAGCGGATTCTACGATACCTCAAGTCGAAACCGAAGCTGGGACTTTGGTATCACGCGGAGGGAGATCTAGAGTTGGAGGCATTCACGGATTCTGACTACGGAGGATGCAGCTTGACACGCAAATCAACAACTGGAGGTTGTTAGTTCCTAGGAGGGAGATTGGTATCCTGGCAATGCAAGAAACAAACGTCGGTTGCTGTGTCAACGTGCGAGGCCGAGTATGTTGCTGCTGGTAGTTGCTGCTCACAGGTTCTGTGGACACAACAACAATTGCGGGATTACGGTTTGGCTTACACTCAAACTCCCATTTGGATAGACAATCAATCTACAATTGCTATAACTAACAATCCAGTTAAACACAGTAAAACAAAGCACATAGACATAAGGCATCATTTTATTCGTGATTGTGCTGAAAAGAACTTAATCAAATTGGTAAAAGTGGCAACGGATGATAATAATGCTGATTTATTTACCAAAGCATTTGATAAGTCACGGTTTGAGTATTTAATTCAACTAAATGGAATGCGCAACCTAGAGTAATTTGACCTTAGTGGTAGTTTATTTCCTTTTATAGATGTAGTATTTCTTTCTTTTTATAGTAAGTCTGCTAATTTAGGATAGTTTCTATTTTTAGTAAGTTAGTAAGTTATCTTCTTTTATTGCTATTTCTTATGAAAAATAAAAGAAAAAAGAGAGAAAATCATAAAAATACAAAAAAAAAAGAGAATATCAGAAAAGGAGTTAAGTCTTAGATGCATAGGTTCAAAGTGACGAAAATTAGCACAGTCGTTACAAACTCTAAGTGTTTAGGCTTTCACACATAATGCACCTAAAATTATAAGTGTTATACTTTATTTTAGTTTGATGTGTTGGTAGGCATAATACATATAGGGAGTCCCAAGGCTAATAAAATATTCAAGAAAAAGTCAAACGTGTCCCTAACTTAGATGTATGACCAATCGGTCTTAATTTTTATGTACAAGACATACAAACTTTGAGTCTAAATGAGATATGCAAACTTTCTGGGGATGTATAGCAACATCAAATACATCTTAAAATGGAAAGAATAGAAAAATCATACAAAACTGAGAGTCGAAAACATGTAACTCTGTTGTACGTAAGTACAGACCTGTTGCCTCTGTTTAGATTCGGGTTAGCAAGATAAGTCTCTTTGTTGTACGTCGGTACAGACCTGTCACCACTGTCTTGCTAGCTTTAAAAAATAAACCTTAAGTAAAACTAAGACACTTTGTTGTATGAAAATACATACCTGTGTCCAATGTTTGTCTTTTAAAGAAAGTTTGCAAATACCAACAAGTTAGAATCTTTGTCTGTATGCCTTGATCATAAAAGTATGTCTATGTCTGAGTAACGTAAGATAATTTCATGATAAATAAAAAGGCCAAGGGATATTCTGAAATGTTAGATGTTTAAAGGTAAAATAATACCAACAATCAGCTAGAAATGTATGTCACGAAAAACAATCAAAGGAATCAAAAATTCCTAAGTGTGAAAGTTTGAATACTGAAAGTGCGTATTTGACACCGCTATCTGATTGAACCTATCTTTGACTTTCTTGCCAAAAATATTCCGTCTAGTGTAGTTTAGAGTAGCTTAAGTTTAAATTAAGTTTTATTTTATTTTTATTTTTTTAGGATAAAGGTCAAAGTTACTAAGGATGCATGATTGGTTGAATAAACAAATATTGCGTGAAACTCTGTTGCTTAGTGTGATTGGTTCTGCAAAGTTTGTAAACCTCCATTATATGAAAAAGTTGAAAAAGTTGAATTTTATTCAAATATTTTCAAAATTTTCATTTAAGTGTTGAAAAAGTTGAAAATTGTTCAAAGTTTTTCAAAACTTACGAGGTTGTGACTATCTAACGAAGATAATGATAGTTTCTCTCGAACTTAGTTCTAGTGTTTGGTTTACGTTCTAAACCTTCAAAGAATGTAAGTAACGAGAGTTTCATTGTATATTTATCATTGAATAATGGTTTAAATGTCCTACTAACATCTAATAACTTGTTTCATGTGTTGATTAAGTCTATACACTGTTAGCATTGAATTCTTCACAGAATTACAGTTTCTTCAACTGACAAACGCGATTCGTGAACTTCATGCCAAGTTGGACAGCAGCAGATTGCAAATCTGGAGGCTATATTGGCATCTTGTTGAAAGATCGTCCATCTCAGGGGGAGAAATCGTAGAGAGTGGAGAAATCGTAGAGAGTCGAGTCCGAGTCCTTCGAAAAAGATGGCCTGATCAGTGACCTTGAGTCAAAGAAGATAGCCCGAATAGTGAGCTGGCAGATCTTTCAAGACAGCAATTGGCTCAGATTGCTAATCCTCAGGGGGAGTCAGTGATCATAGCTACTGACAAGAGAAAAGACAAGGATTTAGAGACAACTGAAGTAACTGAAGACATGGTCTGACCGGAGCATTGTCAGAGTGGATGAAGATGACTTAGAACATATTCTGAAGTGTTATGAATGAATCACTCGATGAAGGTGTTATGAATGAAGATCAGAATGGGATAGATCTAGAGATGCAGAAGTCTACTCTAATGATGAATCAGATTCTGAAGTGTGAAGTGACTGATTTAGCTTGGAAGGACCTTATAAATCTAGGAAGACGATTCTTTGCTGAGGTGGTTACAAAAACTATCGGAACGGAGGGTCGTTCAGCAAGGTTTGAGAGGTTAATCTAAGAGTGGTTAGAAGCACTGTAGTTCAAATAAGAATATATCCTCTAGCTGGTAGGAAATGGACTAAGTTAGTCTTCAAAACCAGTGAGGATAGCGAATCTGAAAAGTCAGTCATGGATAACCAGAAGAAGAGGTGATTTCGGCATTCATAGTCACTGATTCAGATAGTCTATCAAGATCAATGAACAACAACTAGAAGCTATCGTCAAGGGGGAGTCTGTTGGTACATCCAGTGTGACGACAGCAGTCTAGTTTTGTTATTGATAAGACAAGTTCTAAGGATCAAATTCGAAGGCAATGTTCGAATTTAAGGTAAATTCGAATGAAGTGTTTGAGGACAAACTCGAATGAGGTGTTGGAGGACAAATTCGAATGGGCCTTGGGCCAGATTCGAGTTTGTCCTAGACAAACTCGAATTTGTCAGTATAAATAAGGGTAAACTCGTTTTATCACAAGATCTTTGACGGCTCAGAGGTTCTGTCGAACTTGAGAGCAAAAAGACGTTTTGGGAGAGAAGACTTTTTGCAGAGTTCGAGAGTTATTAAGCAGAAAGCTATTTCAAGTTTATCATCAGTCTTAGTGTTCTTTCGGAGAGAATCTTCTAGTAGGTGCGTCCTTGTGTAGTTCGTACAGCTCCTTGATAGTCTCCGTGTTCCTGGTGAGTGTTGTTACCGTCTACCCGTTAACGAGGATTCCGCACTCGTTGACGGTTCCGCGTCTAGATAGATCTGTGTTTGGTAGACCTTACACCACTAAAACCCACATTTTTTATTTTTTTCAAAAGAACCGATTCTTAAGGATTTTAATGGAAAGATGGAACAGAATAAGCTTGAAATCAGTATAGGAAGATAATGCGATGATTATATGAGTATAATAACACAAAAAACGACCGAAAACTGAAGAAGAAAATGATCTAACTGGTGAAGAAGATGAAGAACTCGAAGAACACTAGAAAAACCCAGCAGAATCCGAAGCTTTGAAGTTGAAATCCACCTTTGAGGCTCTGATACCAATTGTAAATATGTAATCCTGATATATTTCAGCACCTTAATGATTTCTTATCACAACCCAAGAAGAACAAAGCTCAATAATTAGGCAATGATGAAGAAAGACAAAAGGAATGTTGAGAGAATAATATGCAAGTGGCGGCTGCTCTATTCAATATGTTTCAACTGTGTCTTTCATAAAGTAAACCCTAGGAGCTATTATAGCTCCATTTAATTAAGTATGGGGCATTGACACAAATGCCCCCTAAACTTTTACAAGCAAACTAAATACAAGACTAAATACTAAGTAAATAATTATTACAAAATAACTCCATATGATCGAAATTAAATGTCTAACATGGGATCCCCCTCACACTCATTCTAGCAATCTCAACAATATCAATTTGGGATTGAGATATTTCAATCATTGTAGAACCTCTCATATTATCATCATTATCCTCATCATCATCATCAGCACCCACATTACCTCCTTCAGCTATATTTGATAATGTTCTTTCTGAATCAGAACTCCTCTCACCACCCCTCTCTTGCTCCACATCTCCCTCGATCTCAGATTGGCTTCCCTGAATATCAGCCCCTTGTTGATGTTCCTGCTCACCTAGAACTCCTTGGGCAAGAAATCCGGTTCTTGGGTTTCCATAGGAGCATGATCTATACAGTACAATCTCACACTCTTAGCCCCTTGATCAGCATATTTAAGCAAAGATTCTAGAATTGGCATAAAATTGGCATTTGGAGCATCTGCAACACTGTGAAGGCTCATCATCACGTAATCTGGGCATTTCTGAGCATTGGATCTCTTCGGCATTTTCTCATTAGCCTTTAAAATACCCTGATCAAAATTTGTATAAAACGTTGAAGTGGCACAAACTTTCTTGCTCTTTGTGTGGTTTTGGCTATCACAACTTCCTTCAAATCTTCCCATATGCATTGTGCATAGTCATAGTGTTAATTAAAGGAAATTCCATGAAAGATCCTTAAGCAATGAATGTTGCCTCTGTCAATCCCTATATGCTTGGAGGTCATACACCTGTTGACGATCCCAAACAGGGTATACCACTCTCCATTCAAACCGTTTCGATGAAATTTTGAGCTTTTTGGCAATGGTTTTGAGTAGCCCAAGCAGATTAAATCATGACATGACTCCTCATCAGAAACAAAATCTTCAAAGTCTGCCATTTTTGGGAAGTTCACTGTATCAATCCGTCTTGGTAGGAACAAATTATGACGGAGTCTAGCCAGTGTGATCTAAGCCTTGAATTGATCAATAGTCACTTTAAAGTGATGGTTTCCTATGCCAAAATTGATTCAGGTATACCAGAGGAATAGAGGGTTTGTACTTCAGAAGATAGCCAAGTGGGTGACCATTAAGGATGTCAACAATAACAGGATGACTCACTTTAATGACTTTGGGATCAAATTTATGATTATTATCAAGAAGGGATAGGCAATATTTGGGTTTGACCTATTGTGTATCGGGGAATGGTGATGAAGGTGACGGTCGGGTAACAGAAGCTGGTTTAACTGGTTTTGAGACCAGTATATGGTTTGAGGATGAATGTAAATCTGAGGAACTGGAATTTTGGGTGAGGGCCTGGGATGCCATTTGTTTCCTGTAAAAATAAGAAACATGTGAGAAATTACAGGAAAACAAATTTAATCCTGCAGATAGAAAAATAAAACATTTAATGAGAAATTTGAAAATATATTTTTAATGTTTAAAGCATTGGGATTCCAGACAATAATAATAATAAAATACTATTGTTAGGATTCCAAAGTCAATCGTTAAGAGACCAATGTTAATAAAACACAGATTTTAAAAATTTCTTGAAAAATGTGAAGTTTCTCTGAAAAAATTAAAATTCCACCACACTTAGAAAAATTTTGAAAAATTTGACTTGAAACTCGAATTAAGAAATAATAAACTCGAATGAGTCTATAATTTTCTCGAATAATATGGAACTTAACTCGAATGACCTAAGAACCCAACTCGAATTACTCTTGATGTTTCTCGAAAGAAGTGACATCAAACTCGAATGAACCTTGAACTTAATTGAATGACTTGGGAATCAACTCGCATGAAATAAGGATTTTATCGAACAAGTCATCGACCCAACTCGATTAAAGAAAGAATTTTCTCTAGTGACTTGTGAATCGAGTTGGAAGAACTAGAAATCATTCTAAGTCCCTTTCTAACAAACTCTGATGAAAAAGAACTTTTTCTCAAACAAGGATATGACCCAACTCGGATACAACACTAAAACTCTCGGTCAATGTTTCAACCGAGTTTGATAATTTCAAAATTTTCTAAGACCCAAGAGTCAAAATCGATTAACACTCAATCTTTTCTCGAACTATATAACGACCAACTCGATCTAAACTAAAGTTTTCTTGAACAACCTTGTTGTTCAACTCGATAAAAGCTGAAATATTATCGATAAACCCCTTTGATCGAGTTTGAACTTAAAACTTTTCTAAGTCCTAAACATCACTGAAAAATTCGAAAATTAAATCTAGGGATTTGTAGACCTAACTTTTTAGAATATCGTACTCAAAATCACTTTTTAAACACTTTTTCTTTACTGAAGTTTGTCAACAAACAACATTTGATTCCTCAAAAATCAAAATTACAGTCAGTTTATAAACTCGACAAGTTTGAATTTCAAATTCAAACTAAATGTTGTGTATTTTGAGATAGAACTTGAAATTTTATTTTCAAGTTCATATGACCATAATAAAGTCAAACACACTATCGATTTTAGAATAACTACTCAAAATCAGCATAGCACAAACACACACACCGAAACACCAAGAACACACATAGTTCAATAAACTCGAAAAATAAGCTGAAAATGAACAAATAATAACAAAAATAGAAAAAATTCTTACAATTCTAACACAAGTCTTAAAATCTAACACAGAAGAGTAGATTACTTCTTGATGAAGAAATGTCGAGAGAGATTTTAAGAAGAAAGTGAACAGTGGCCATATTTTGTAAAAATGATTTTGAATTTCAAAATTCAAATATATACTCAAATTTGAAATTTGAAAAACCCAGCCCACTTTGAACAGGTTTCCCTGAGATGTCCGCATCAAGTTTAGATTTAGAATCCGGAGCCATGGGAGTTTTCATGGGTGCACTATAACATGTCTTGAATGTACTTGACTAATTGATTAAAATGCCATTACTCCGTTGTTTTACTTGTAAACCCAAGAAAAAATTTATTTCTCCCATCATGCTCATTTCAAACCTTTAGGACATTAAAAATGCAAACTTTTTGCAAAACTCAGCATTTGTAAACCCAAATATTATATCGTCCACATATATCTGAATAACTATGATATCGGGACCCTGACGTTTTATTAATAGGGTAGTATCCACTGCACCTTTGTTAAATCCACTTTTCAAAAGATAATTTGAAAGTGAATCATACCAAGCTCGAGGTGCTTGTTTAAGGCCATACAGAGATTCGTCTAAAATATATACATGATTAGGCTTTGAAGGGTCGGTAAATCCTCCGGGCTGATATGTATATACTTCATCAGTTAACTCCCCATTTAAAAATGCACTTTTTACATCCATTTGATATACAGTAAAGTTTTTATGTGCAGGAAATGCTAAAAACTATCTAATTGCTTCAATCCTGGCAACGGGGGCAAAAGTTTCGTCATAATCAATTCCCTCTTGCTGGCTGTATCCTTTGGTGATGAGGCGTGCTTTGTTTCGAATGATGACTCCGTGTTCATCTTTCTTGTTCTTAAATATCCACTTCGTGCCAATGATAGATTTGTCCTTTGGTCGTTCCACCATGTAACAACCTAACTTTTGCCCCAGCCTAAATATCTGATTATCGAACCAATAATGTAATTTTATTACATTATTTGAATTTATAATTTAATCAAGTTAAGAAATATTTAATTGAATTATATAATATTATGAATTATGATTTAATAATTATTAAGATAATTAAATAAAAGATATATAAAATACGAAAGTAATAGTGGGTTAAGTAGCAAACGTAACTAGTTAAAGTATATAAACGGGATTTAGACTCATAAATCAGATTCACTCTCTCTCTCTATACTCTCTCTCTAGACTTTTTCTCTCTCTACTCTCTCTCTACATCTCTCTAAGATTTCTCCCAAACCGACCGTCGGATTATCAAGATTTATACGTCATCGGGAAGATTACGAAGACTACTACAAGATTATACGGTTGCATGTAGGATTGTGCACGAATTTGAGGTAAGAATTTACGTTTTAAAGTTATATCTTTCGGTTTTGAAAAGATGAAATCGAATTTAAGGCTTTCCTAGGATTTAAAGTTAGTTTAACTTAAGATTTAACTAGAATGAGTATAACCTAAACGAATCTAGGCTTAATACTTAGTATATATATGATTTTAGGCTTGAAAATGTAAGATTAAAAGCTGTAGAAGATGAACAAATTCGAGATGCCAAGAACAAACTCGAATATAGTTAAAACCGAACCAAGAAATCAATTTTAGCATTAAACTCGAATAGGTGTTCGAATTTACCTATATAATCGAGTTTAGTCTTCTATTTTGTATATAAATTCGAAATGGGTTCGAATTTAAGGTATTGACTTCGAATTTGATCATTAGAATCGAGTTTGGCTTCGAATTTAGCTATAGATTTCGAATTTAAGCATAAATGTTCGACTATGATGTTAAATTCGAATTTAACCTTGTATTCGATTCTAATTTATAGGTTGAAGCTATGGATTCGAATTTGAAGATAAATCAAATGGGTATTTCGAATTTAATAAGAGAATTAGTACCCCATACCCTAAATTGATTATTTTGAATGAATCATATGATCAATACATAAAATAACAAGAATATATGCTTTAATGACTAACTATATATGTATGATTATATATATACACAAAGATCTTTAGAGAATATAATGAACAAAGAATACAAATGAAAGAATGAGAATGATGATCATGTAATCAAATTATAGATTTGAGATTTAAAGATCAACGAGCAAACATTGAGCTTATGAATTGAATGAACACTGAATATATATTATTCAGATAATATAAAGACTAATAAATATCAGAACTGATATTAATAACAGATTGAGCAACAAGATGACGAGCATCTGAGAGTCTGACATAAGTCAGATTGTGGTTCAAATCCACTACAGATTGTGAGCAACAGAGCCAGAGCCAGAAACTAAAAGAGCACAAATAACCAGTAACTATGAGTTGTAGATTTCACTTTAACTGCAAATTATGTGAATTGAGACTTTTGTTGCTTTATTCTGATTTATTTGGCATTCTGATCTTGAGCTTATTGATATATTGTCATAGTATATTTACTATGATTTGTTGAGCTGAGTATTTCTTCTTCTAGATTCGATTCTTTGACGAGTCAATTGATTGTTAAGCTTAACACCATCACTATTGCTCAGTGTTGGGTTAATGTTAGGCTTATGATGTGCTGATTTACGTGATGAAAGCACAGAGGGTAGCTAGAGCTGAGCATTCCGATGATATCCATATAGAGCTTTTACTGGTAGCTAGCCCAGTACGTGGCTGATCCCCACTAATGATGCGTGTGTATGGATTTATCATCATCCGAGCATTCCTTATGAATTTGTCTAAAAGTCTCAAGAGCAACAACAGTTTTATAACTGGGAGCTGAGCAAAGTCGCGCATCAAAAGAGCATTAATTGACCAATGTCCCTTCGAGATTGAGTTGTGCATGAGCCTAGTGCAGTGCATATAGAGCTGAGCCGTGCATGAGCCGAGTGCAGTGCATGTGCTTCCGCGTTCATAATTGCATGTTAAATGTGAAATTCTACATTCTCACTAAGCAAATAAGCTTACCCGTTGTTGCATTATTTTTCAGGTAAAGGCAAAGGATTGGCTAGACCTAGTTCTTAGGTTGGGACTTGAAAGAGCTTAAAGTACATTAGAACCTGATTCAACACCTTGGTACTTAGCTGATGATTGAGCTTTGGGGTTTGGGCTAGTTTACATTTGTGCTTTGATGTAATAGTCTAGAAGTCTGCCCCTATTACTTAATAATTATCTCTGATTGTAATTAACTGTATTCCGCACAGTTAATTTTATCTTAGTTTCATGATTGATATTGCGTTGCTACTGGGACTTGACTTGAGACCTTTGAGAAATCTTGGGTCTCACAGGATGGTATCAGAGCAATAGTTTGAGTGAATCATTGTATTACATGTAATACATGATCTCAAACTTGTGCAATGCTATAGTATCAATCATGACAGGATGGCTTGAACTAAGATAGGTATTCAGAGACTAGTAGGATGGGGCATGAAAGGGTACAATGTCCTAGCTTAATGATCTAAATACTTAGTGATTTGAATTTCAGAGCTATGTCTGGAGAAGGTGGACCATCAGGTGGCATGACCCCAGAGCAAGTCCTGGAAATGATGCAACAACTAATAACCCAGAATAATGAGCAACAAAAGAAGTTTATGCTAGAGCAAATTGAATCAATAAAGAAAACTGAAAAGAGAAATAACATAAAAAGAAGCAAACTGAACAGTCAAGCGAATCGGAATCCGATAATGAGCATGTTAAACAACGAGTTGTGCAGCCAAAAGGCTGTAGATTCAAAGACTTCAAAGCGAGTGGTGCCATGACGTTTGAAGGCACAGTAAACCCAATACAAGCGTTAGATTGGGTAAGTCATACTGAAGAGATCTTCAGTATCTCAGAATGTCTGGACAGCAATAGAGTTAAGTTTGCTACAGCACTGTTCGATGGAGCTGCTAGAGCCTGGTGGAAAACACAAAGGAGAATCTATGGTGAGGAAGCAATTACGACATTGGACTGGGAGCAGTTCTTGGAAATGTTCAACGCTAAATATTGTCCAACAGACAAGCAAGACGAACTCGAGATGCAGTTGATGCAAATGAAACAAGGAACTAAGACTGTTGATGAATACGAGCATGAGTTCTCGAGACTTTGCGGCTACTCATCATATCAAGTAGCAACAGAAGAGCGTAAGATAAACCGATTCAGACTGGGTCTGAATCCAATATATAGAAGACAAATGAGTAGCATAAAATTCAAAACATATCTCAGTATTGTGGAAGCAGCAAGGATGGTGGAACGAGAATTCACAGATTCTAGTTGTGAACCCGTTATGATGACTATAAATCCTACTTGTCCATCTCCACCTAAGAAACAGAAATCTAATAGATTCTGCAGTTCATCAAAGTCCAGTCAGCAGCAGTCACGAGCATCCTCTACACCTCAGAAGACTAGAGTTTATTCCATCCAGTCAAGAGCGCGATCGTGTAAACGCTGTAACCAATTTCATAGTGGACGCTGCAACCCTATAGATGTGACTTGTTACACTTGTAACCGGATTGGACATGGAAGCGATGAGTGCCCAGAAGAAATGATGAATGCTACAACTGTGGTGAACGTGGACATTATGCCAAGCATTGCCCAAATGCACACGTGCTTACTAATCCGGAACAACCAGTTGGCAGAGCAATCCAACAGAGTACTACAATGATACCTACAGCAAAGACGCGAGCTTTCCATATTACTGCTGAGGATGCCGAGGAGACACCAGAAACGCCAAAAGACCACAATGGTAACTAATAATAAATTTCTTATATGATTAAATAATTTAATTCCGTTATAATCTGAATTTCAATTCCAAAGTAAGTATTGAGTTAACTGTGCAACCCTGTCATCGATAGTGAATAATGCGGATGACATATGGGTTGTATCAGTTGAAGCTACTATACAAATACATTTCCAATCAGAAATTATACCTATAAACAATATAGGTATTGTAATCTGAATCATGTATGATTCAAAAGCTTTAAGAAATCAAAATATAATCCTAAACATAAGCTACTTCGTAAATCCTTGTAATCTAAATGATTACAGCGTGTCTTGTAATGAGACAGGGGTAGAAGTTGCTAATTAAATAATAATAATAAAACCTATTGAGAAGATGATCTTTGAACCAAATTGTTAAGCACCCAATGACAACTTGTATTGAAATCAAAGAAGTCAGAGGCACAAAGCGAGAGTGATAAAGAAAATAGATTGAAATTTTGTAAAGCCAAGCGATTGGTCATAAATGGCCAATGAAAAGTCTGTTATGTGTCGAAATAAATGTAAGAATGGATTCTCACTATGTCGACGCGAGACTAGTGAGATATCTAAAATGGAATTCCTATTCCATCTAACTGCATATAAAATGAAAAGCCCATCATATGTCAATATAGATGTAAGTGTTGGATTCTCATTATGTCGATGCGAGACTAGTGAGATGTCCAATATAGAATATTTATTCTACCTAATTGTACATAAATAAAAGCTTCCGTTAAAAGAATAAAGTGATTTCAAATTCAGAAATTCACCAATGAAAAGTTAAACATAAGTCTTTACGTATAATTAAACAGAACCAAAAGATTATTGCTATGTCAAAACCTCTTGACCGAATTACACAGTGAACTAATAGAGGAAGGCGATGACGATAAAGTAGAAGATGATGTACATGGTCGTGGAGACGGTTTCGGAACTCTGATAACTTCAGACCTGACTTCAACAACAGAATCTGACGTCATGTCTAACGAATCACACCGAGAAAGCCTAAGTAAATTGTCGATTTCTATCAACTTGATCCGTAGAATTCGATTCTGTATCGCATTTGCTTACCATGTCGTTAAATGTTCCTATTCGCTGCAAGATTTGAAAGTGTATGATCACTTCAAGTTCTTGATCATGTTTGATTTGCCTGAAATATCCATCAATTGTTGAAACTGTTGCGAAGAAGATGTGATCGATTATAACTCCTGCTTTGTTCGGCGAGCTTTAAGATGCAGTATTTCAATATTTTGCCTCAATCTTTCAATCTCGGTTTCTAAACACTTGATCATCTTGGAGGATTTTGCTACTCGAGAGACTGCTTGTGTAAAAGATTTGGCGGATATGGCAGCGCAATTAGAGACCAAGGTAGGTGAGGTGAAGTCGTTATACGAAGAGTTGACTCCGATTGTTGCGCCGGAGGATAGATTTCATTTGTTTGATAGAGCGAAGAAAACTATAAGTCTTCATAACAAGACAACATAAATCAGAAATCGGTTAAGCGATTGATGATTGAAACATCATCAATAAAAGAAACATAAAGTACAGATATCAGACTCCAAAAAGCTTTACAGCTAGTTTCAAAGGAAAATGAAAGAGAGATATGAGCTAATTGATATATATTGAGCTGCAAGCTAAATTGAAAGAGATATAAAGTTAAATCTCAAAAGTCCACAAAACGAATATATAACTCATAATCAGAAGTCTTAAAAATCTCTTATGTGATTGCATAAGTTAGCCCATGAAAATTTTTGCAATAATATAGATGAAAGATTTAAAAAGCCATAATTGGCTCAAAAGCAAAAGAAAAAGATATATGAGCTAACGCATGTATTGAGTTATTATCTGAATTGATTAAGGCATAAAGCTCATATATTAAGAGTATGAATAATAAGTCAGAATTTCTAAAATGATCAAACAGCGAAACATTGAATTAAATATAAACTCCGAAGAAAAACTTGAGTTTTGTGCTTGTAAATCTCAAAGAAACATAAATGATGAAATACAGATGGTGCTCGTTCCGTGGAAACACCACAAAGGTTTGTATCAGTCTTGGGAATTAAGAGATATCATAAAAAGCTATCTATCCAAGTCTGTTCGAACATATCTAACTTCGGGGACACAGTTTGTGCGTGGTGGAGCCCATTCTGTAACAACCTAACTTTTGCCCCAGCCTAAATATCTGATTATCGAACCAATAATGTAATTTTACTACATTATTTGAATTTATAATTTAATCAAGTTATGAAATATTTAATTGAATTGTATAATATTATGAATTATGATTTAATAATTATTAAGATAATTAAATAAAAGATATATAAGATACGAAAGTAATAGTGGGTTAAGTAGCAAACGTAACTAGTTAAAGTATATAAACGGGATTTAGACTCATAAATCAGATTCACTCTCTCTCTCTATACTCTCTCTCTAGACTTTTTCTCTCTCTACTGTCTCTCTACATCTCTTTAAGATTTCTCCCAAACCGATCGTCGGATTATCAAGATTTATACGTCATCGGGAAGATTACGAAGAGTACTACAAGATTATACGGTTGCATGTAGGATTGCGCACGAATTTGAGGTAAGAATTTACGTTTTAAAGTTATATCTTTCGGTTTTGAAAAGATGAATTCGAATTTAAGGCTTTCCTAGGATTTAAAGTTAGTTTAACTTAAGATTTAACTAGAATGAGTATAACCTAAACGAATCTAGGCTTAATACTTAGTATATATATGATTTTAGGCTTGAAAATGTAAGATTAAAAGCTGTAGAAGATGAACAAATTCGAGATGCCAAGAACAAACTCGAATATAGTTAAAATCGAACCAAGAAATCAATTTTAGCATTAAACTCGAATAGGTGTTCGAATTTACCTATATAATCGAGTTTAGTCTTCTATTTTGTATATAAATTCGAAATGGGTTCGAATTTAAGGTATTGACTTCGAATTTGATCATTAGAATCGAGTTTGGCTTCGAATTTAGCTATAGATTTCGAATTTAAGCATAAATGTTCGACTATGATGTTAAATTCGAATTAGAGTTTCGAATTTAACCTTGTATTCGATTCTAATTTATAGGTTGAAGCTATGGATTCGAATTTGAAGATAAATCAAATGGGTATTTCGAATTTAATAAGAGAATTAGGACCCCATACCCTAAATTGATTATTTTGAATGAATCATATGATCAATACATAAAATAACAAGAATATATGCTTTAATGACTAACTATATATGTATGATTATATATATACACAAAGATCTTTAGAGAATATAATGAACAAAGAATACAAATGAAAGAATGAGAATGATGATCATGTAATCAAATTATAGATTTGAGATTTAAAGATCAACGAGCAAACATTGAGCTTATGAATTGAATGAACACTGAATATATATTATTCAGATAATATAAAGACTAATAAATATCAGAACTGATATTAATAACAGATTGAGCAACAAGATGACGAGCATCTGAAAGTCTGACATAAGTCAGATTGTGGTTCAAATCCACTACAGATTGTGAGCAACAGAGCCAGAGCCAGAAACTAAAAGAGCACAAATAACCAGTAACTGTGAGTTGTAGATTTCACTTTAACTGCATATTATGTGAATTGAGACTTTTGTTGCTTTATTCTGATTTATTTGGCATTTTGATCTTGAGCTTATTGATATATTGTCATAGTATATTTACTATGATTTGTTGAGCTGAGTATTTCTTCTTCTAGATTCGATTCTTTGACGAGTCAATTGATTGTTAAGCTTAACACCATCACTATTGCTCAGTGTTGGGTTAATGTTAGGCTTATGATGTGCTGATTTACGTGATGAAAGCACAGAGGGTAGCTAGAGCTGAGCATTCCGATGATATCCATATAGAGCTTTTACTGGTAGCTAGCCCAGTACGTGGCTGATCCCCACTAATGATGCGTGTGTATGGATTTATCATCATCCGAGCATTCCTTATGAATTTGTCTAAAAGTCTCAAGAGCAACAACAGTTTTATAACTGGGAGCTGAGCGAAGTCGCGCATCAAAAGAGCATTAATTGACAAATGTCCCTTCGAGATTGAGCTGTGCATGAGCCTAGTGCAGTGCATATTGAGCTGAGCCGTGCATGAGCCGAGTGCAGTGCATGTGCTTCCGCGTTCATAATTGCATGTTAAATGTGAAATTCTACATTCTCACTAAGCAAATAAGCTTACCCGTTGTTGCATTATTTTTCAGGTAAAGGCAAAGGATTGGCTGGACCTAGTTCTTAGGTCGGGACTTGAAAGAGCTTGAAGTACATTAGAACCTGATTCAACACCTTGGTACTTAGCTGATGATTGAGCTTTGGGGTTTGGGCTAGTTTACATTTGTGCTTTGATGTAATAGTCTAGAAGTCTGCCCCTATTACTTAATAATTATCTCTGATTGTAATTAACTGTATTCCGCACTGTTAATTTTATCTTAGTTTCATGATTGATATTGCGTTGCTACTGGGACTTGACTTGAGACCTTTGAGAAATATTGGGTCTCACACACCAATCTACAGACCTTCAACCTTTCAAACTGATTGAGCTCTTCTTGCATAGCCACAATCCAGTCTGCATCCAGAAGAGCTTCTTTCACCGTCTTTGGCTCAATCTTGCTCAAAAAATTCTAGAAGAGACATTCGTTCATGGTAGCTCTCTGGGTTTTTACTAAGGCAGAAGGATCACCAATGATGTTTTCTGGTGGATGCATGATCCCTTGTCCATTTGAAGGTATGAGGGTATGGTTGAAGCTGGTCTTGATTGGGATTCAAGTCCATGTAGGGAATTCGGGGACTTGTTTCTGAAGTTGATGGGATATCAACTGAGGTGGGGGTTTCTGAGTTTTCAGAATTCAAAGGAGTTTCAAAAGATTCTGGAGCTTGAATTGGTTGTACACTATCAACAGGTATGTGTACATCGGTCGTTGAAACCTCTCCAGTATCTTCATAAATCGGTTGATGCGAATGATCAGGGACTACGACCGGATCTTCCATAATCCTGTCAGGAACCAAAATTGGAACATTAGATTTAGTCTTTTCAAAGTAGTCTTCATAAAAATTTTCAAAAAGTTTATTAAGATCATTCATTTCATCTTTTGTTCCGATGACTTCATTGAAGTCGACTGTTTATGTTCGTGTCCTGAACTGGCGTATACAGGAGCCATTACAATTCCTTCGTCAAATTTGACATTTACGCTCTCGTTGACGACCTTCATTCTTTTGTTGTAGACTCGGAAAGCCACAGAGTCTTTGGAGTATCCAATGAAGATGCCTTCATCCGCTTTCTGATTAAACTTTCCTAAGTTATCTTTGTCATTCAGGATAAAACACCTGCATCTAAAGACATGAAAACAATTTAACATTAGGAACTCGTTTATTAATCAGTTCGTATGGAGTCTTTCCGATCTTTTATTGATGATCAATCTCATCTAGGTAAAGCACGCGGTTGCTACAGCTTCAGCCAGAGGAATAACGGCGGATTAGAGTAAGCAAGCATCGTCCTAGCAGATTCCACAAGTGTGCGGTTTCGTCTTTCAACTACGCCATTTTGTTCTGGGGTACGAGCTGTCGAATATTGATGAGTTATCACAACAGAACTCAGAAATGTCTTGAGTGACTTGTTATTGAATTCTGTACCATTATCAGATCTAATGGTCTGAACTGAGAACTGCAACTTTACTTGAATCTTGCGTATGAAGTCAATAATGATCTCGGAAGCATCAGATTTGGATCTCAGGAAGAATACCCATGTGTATCTTGAATAATCATCGACTATGACCAACACATATCTTTTCTTATTGATTCTCTGTACCCACATAGGTCCGCACAAGTCCATTTGAAGTAGCTCTAAAGCCCTAGTTGAAGAATGTTCAAATTTTAACTTGTGAGAAGCTCTCACCATCTTCCCTTTTTCACAAGCGGCACAAAGCTGCTCCTTCTGAAATCGGAGAGTTGGTAGCCCTTTGACTAAACCACCTTTCGCAAGATTGGTTAATTCTTTGAAGTTCAAATGGGAAAGACGGCGATGCCACAACCATGATATTTTAGATGTTGCCTTTGAAAGTAAGCATACATCTTTCTTCAGATTAATGTTGGCTAAATAAATCTATGGAGTACAAATTAGTTTTCCTATTCCCAGCGAGGATTTCCTTACCTTCCCCAGATGTAGTACTACACCGATTAGCCTTAAAGTTGACTTTTAACCCTTTGTCGCACAGTTGGCCGATACTGAACAGATTACGACCAAGACCATCAACATAGAAAACCTTTTGAATTGTTATTTTGTCGTACTCCAGACTTCCATATCCTTTGATCGGACAGAATTGATCGTTACCAAACCTTACCGTCCCACAGAATTTGTCTACAAAATTCATGAGGGTTTCTCTCTGTCCGGTCATATGCTTGGAGCACCGGGAGTCAAGGTACCACACATGATTTACCTATAAAACGAAGAAATACGTAAGGTACCCACTTATAGTTGGGTACTTTGGAATTTGGTAAATCATGTGGTGAGTCTTTAGGCTGTTTAACAGATAAATTCTATGATTTAGGAACCCACTTTTTAATAGTCTTTTTAGGTATCCATTTTTGTATAGTTATTTTTGGAACTGATTTTGAAATTTGCTTCTTTGGAACCTTTTGCTGTTTAAAGGGAGGAACCTTGTTCTTTGGCATCCATACACACTTATCAGATTTATGCACAGATTTGTCATTCAACACATGGCAATTAGCAGATTTTAAAGAAAGCAATTCAGTTCGAGAGTATTTAGAACAGTATTTAACATGAGATTTATGACAGACAGAATTATATACTAGACTAATCCTATCTGTAATACATAAATCTTTCACTCTCCATTCTTGTATAAAACTCTTGTTTTTCTTTGCCTTTTGCTTCTTTCTCCATGCTTTCTTCGATGAACTTTTCACAATATAATCTGACATAACAGAAAAACGAGAATTAGTAAATTTAGAATTACCCTTATTTTGCAAAATTTTCTTACCTTCAGAGGCATGTGCTTGCTTTTCAGTTGAAACCTTTGATGATGAAGATTCACCTTTTTCAATTTTTGGAGTAACAAAAGTAACTTTTGTTTTCTCCTTTTCCTTATGTAAAGCAGGCGAAGGTACTGATATAACCTTAGAAGCTGTAGGTATTCTTTTAAAATACTTACAGTTTCTTTGGGTTTATCAGATTGTTTGTCATGGAGTGGTTTAATAAAATTATCAATCTTGACAAACATTTCCTCCAATGAGTTAAAATCAGAGTTCACAGATCAAATTCTTTTTCAGAACTAATAGAATCAAGTTGAATTGAAGGTTTCTGATCTGGTTGAGATTTGCTTTCAGGCTGATTTTTCATTTTTATTTCCAAGTCCTTAATTTCCGCCTGAAGCTTTTCATTTTCATCCTCAAAAGTTTTAAGTTTCAATTCTAGATCAGAATTCCTCTTTTCTAGAATTGAATATGGAATATATGGCTTTTGAGTGGAAGTAATATTTTCAGACAAATCTTTGTCAGACTATGTCTGAATATACTCTTCTGAAATGCAGGAATTTGATAACTATCATTTAATTTGTTATAATCCAAAGTATTTTGCATTTTATCATCTCTCAACCTTTTCAGATCTTCAGCTGATTCTACCTCATCTGAAGCTTTTAGAAACACCATTTTCAATCCTAAATTCATATATCTAACATCCTAAAGAGTTGGTGAAGTTGAAATAGCTTTTGTTAGATATTTAGGATTTGTCCAACCAATACCAGATTTTGAATTATAAAATTCGGTATCTTTCAGTTGATTCAAATGAATTGTTTGATCCGTTTGGCCTCTTTTAATGAACTCATCTTCCAAAGATTTAAACTTTGTTCTTTCATCAAATATGGAATGGTATTTTACAGAATAACTTGATGATTCTAACTCGGCTAATTTCAATTTTTCTTTTAAGTCAGATATATTGTTATTCAGTTTTTGAATTTCACTTTGAAGTTCATTGGATTTATCTTGAAAATCTGTAACTGATCTTAATGCAAATGCCTTATCCTTGGAAAATTCTAAAACTAAAGCATGTTCTATTCTTAATTTGTTTTCCACGGAATGGACATTTTTCTTTTCAGCTTTTAATGATTTTTCAAATCTTTTTAGCATGTAAGCCATCTGAGTAAGTTTCTGTTCTAGCACACAGGAGGTATCATCACCATCAGAATCAGAATTAGATTGTAACTCTGGTGTCTCTGAGTTGTCTGAGGCATCAGATTCTGATCCGTCATCTGCTTGATCTTTACTGCAGCCTTCTTCTCCTGTGGCCATCAATGTTATATCCTCTCTCAGTTCGTTGTCAGAATCATACTCCTTTGGCTCTTCAGTTTCATCATTAGTCAGTCCTACCCAAACCTTACCCTCAGCCAACATTGCAGACTCACTCAATTCAGATTCATTAAACACTTCTGACTTCAGGCAGATTTGAACGTCTTCGTCCAGAATGTCTTCATCTTTAGACAGTTGCAGCCAGTGGTCGTCTTCAGCCATTAATGCCTTACGTGCCTCCTTTTCTTTTGCCAACAGTGCCTTCCTAGTGTAATAATCAGAATTCTTAACAATTGGCAATCTGCATTCTCTGGCAAAATGGTCTGGCTTGCCACAGTTATAGCATTTCTGGTCAGCATCTTTCTTGGCTGGTTTATCAGTCTTCTCATATTTCTCAGCCTTTTTACCACTGCTCTCTCCAGATTTGTCATACCTATCTTTTTTTCATATTTTCTAGATCCTGTCTTGTATCGCATCTTGTTGTTTGTCGGCTTGCGATAGAACTTTTTCTGGAATGCCTTAGTCAGCAAGGTCATCTGTTTTTTCATCTCCTCTATCTCGGAGTCAGCTGAAGAATCGGTTGATTCTGATTCTGAGGAATTGTTGCTTATGACAACCCACTTCTCCTTTTTCAATTTATACTTGTATTTCTTATCTGCAAGAAGAGCCAGAGGATCAATTGTTGCTTTTTCTGCTTGTTTCTTTCCAGACATTTTCCTTAAAACAACTTCTTGTTAGTTGTTAAGGTTCTCAAACACCATATGGAAATCCATATCTTCAATCTCTTTGGTCTGCTGTATTATCATGGTGTATTTATCCCATTCTGGATTCAGCACGTTCAGGAATTTGACATTAATATCCATATTGGATTTTGTCACTCCATTCCTTTTCATCTCACTCACCAGATTGACAAATCTCAAATAGGTGCTTTCCAGCAACTCTCCCTCTCTAGCTCTAAAATTTTCGAAAGTCATCAAGTTGTTTCTTGCCCTATTCGTATCTACTTTGTCTGAACCGCGCATAAGTTTACGTACCTCATCCCAGATGGATTTGAATGTTTTTGTATTGGTCAGAATGATATAGATATCATTCAGAATAGAAATCAGCAAGAGCTTTCTGGCAGTTTTGTCTCCCAGCTTTCTTCGTTTTTGAGCTTCAGTCAGATTTGTGACCTCTACAGTTCTCTCCGGTATTGGAGGATTACCGGTTGGTACAGCTGGATTTGTTTCAAGAAATACTATTGGTCCCTCAGTCAGGGATTTCAAAATTTCATCTAATAGGTCATGGAAGCTGATAAATTCCAGAAATCGTTCCCTCCACTGAACATACTCACCTCAATACAGAATAGGAGGTTTAGTTTCCGAACCTATGGCTAATGCATCTTTTGACATTGTGAAAGATTAAACAGAATCTTCCAAGATCTTTTAATGGAATTTGATTGATTTGAAATGAACACTGAATGAATGATCAAACTTGTAATGAGTATGATCAAACTCGAATTACAAATAGTAAAACTCGAATGAAAGAGTTATGAAACTCGATCAAAGAATGGATCAACTCGAATGAAAAAGTGTAAAACTCGAATGGAACCTTATCAAACTCGAATCTAAAATGATCAAACAAATGATGAGAAATGAAACTCTGATGATAAGTTGATCAACTCAGATAACAAGTAAATCAACTCGAATGACAATTCAATCAACTCGATTGAAACAGAAGTAACTTGTATTGTGTTTGATTAAACTCGAACAAGGTTTGATAAACTCGAATGAAAGTGTACTCCAACTCGAATGTAGTTTTAACAAACTCGAAAAACACTAACTTCAGTGGAAAATTTGTTTATAAAACTCGATTGAACCTTTGTTTCAACTCGAATGAAGAGTAAGTCAACTCGAATAAGCCTTTAACCAACTTGTTTGAAACAAGGATCCAACTTGATTGAAACAATGATCTAACTCAATCAATTCTTTATAAAACTTGATCAAAAGACTTAATCAACTCGACTAATTCTTGATCCAACTCGATTGAAGCTTATATCGAACTCGAATCCTTCTTTATAAACCTCGGTTAAATGACTTAACCAACTCGATTAAAACTGAATTTTCAATTCGAGTTTTACTAGATTTGAAAATTTCTAAGTCTAGATTCCAAATTTTTCAACAAAAATGAATGAATTGATCCCAAATTACAAGCGAAGGTGTGTTTTACACTTACAAACAGTTTTTGTGAAACCAATTTCAGATCAAAACCCTAGTACTTATCAAGAACAGTCAAGAACACAAAACTTTTTCAAAATCCGTAAAATCAAAAGAATTTTTGTGTGTTTTGAATTACAAACTGAGATTATACTCAATTTGTTTGTCTCTAGAAGTCGAACCTTCGATCCAATTTAAACAATTAAACACCCACTGAATTAAAAACCCCAAGGGTTTTTCTGAATTTTTCCAAAAAACGAATGAAACAGTGGTTTGAAATTATTTTTTGAGATTCTCAAATTCAATTAAAAATTGCCATTACATGCTCTGATATCGATTGATATTCTCAGTTAACCAATCACAAACATAGATTAAACAATTAAGAACAATCAAGAAACACTAACCAAATGATTTCTATTGCACAAATCTAGAATTACAATAATGAGAGAAAATGAGAGCACAATTCCTGTTGACCTAATCCCTACCACAATATTCCGTGCAAAGTATACTGTACGATCTGTACAATTTTCAGTGAAGCTATTTCTATTTATACAAAAAGTCACAACTATTGACTAATTACAACAAGACCCCTAGACTTATTATTTTCAACAACAAAATAGTTTTCAACAGATTATCGTAATTTTTAAAATTTCCGAGCAAAAAAACTATAACGGATAGATTTTTAATTTTTTTAAACACAACATTCTATAACTATTTATTTAATATTGAAAAATTAAATCGGAAGGCATCGTCATTTTGTTTAAAAAATGCAAAACAGAATTGTTCGTTTTATTTTATCGAAAAATTGAAAGTAAAAAGATTTCATATTATAATTATAAATAAACAATGATATATCATATAATCGTAATGTAAACATAAATAAAATTCCAAAGTAAATACAAAAAAAAATTAAATCTTAAGAAAAAAATAAAATCCTAAATAAATATTTCTATTATAATTAGGGGACTTAATCGAATTAGTTTTATACTTTGATGGTTTTACAAAATAGGTTTAACCATGTTAACCTATTATAACAGGTTAAAGGGTGAATCTAAAACTTTTAAACAGTTTGGGGACTTATCAGAAAAAAATGAAATGCGGACATAATCGAAAAAATTTTTATACTTTGATGGTTTTTTGCATAATTTTCCCTTTAAAAAACCCAAAATCATCATGATGCTTGAGAAGAACACGAACCATCATCTTAAAAAAACATATACTTTGGACGAACATATATCAATGATTCATCTTCGCATTCATTTTCATCTTCAAAAAATCATCTTTAGAAACCTTGGAACAAAAACCCAAATCTTGTTCTTGTTTTTTTTTTCTTTGAACGATTTTTTTACTTTGATTTTCTTGTAAACTTCGAACAAATCTAAAATTTTTGAATAAATCTGGAAAAAAAACTCAAAAAAAATATAAAAAATAGTGAATACATAATATGAAGATAAAAGTGAAGATGGATGGAGAGAGAGAGAGAGAGAGAGAGAGAGAGAGAGAGAGAGAGAGAGAGAGAGAGAGAGAGAGAGAGAGAGAATAAAAAATATGGAAATAAAGTGGGGTAGGTGAGGAGACGTTGAGAGAGAAATAAAGAGGAAAGAGAAAAAAAATCTCATTATACCCTTACTTTTTGTTATAATTCAAACATTTAACAAAAAAATAAGTTCAATTACAAAAATGTTATTCCTTTATTAACCATTGATTCTTTTGATCGAAATGATAAAATTGGTTCCTTAAGACTACATAAATATTGAGTTCTACAATAATTCTATATATATATATATATATATATATATATATATATATATATATATATATATATATATATATATATATATATATATATATATATATATATATATAGAGAGAGAGAGAGAGAGAGAGAGAGAGAGTCAGGTTCAAATAAGTATCTCTCGAAATCAAGTGCACCCGAAGGTACCAACCTTAAAAAAAAACTTTTTTTGAACTTTTTTTCACATAATCATGTTCAATTTAATGTTATATGCATGATATATGAATTGCACATAGATTCACGATTTTTGTGTCCTTAAAACTTATGTGAATGGTCATCCATGTGAATGTGAATGGTGTGAATGACCATTCACATGATTTTTTTTTTTACCATTCATAAGATTTATGATGTTGCTCCTTTTGAAAAAAAAAAGTTTTATAATGTTGTCTTATACATGTCTATTCAAAAAAAAAATGTGAATGATCATTCATATTAGGGTACGCTGAGTACGCTGGAATCTCATAAGTACGCTGATGAACCTAATTTTATATATATATATATATATATATATATATATATATATATATATATATATATATATTGTAACATCCCTACTTTTCAATTATCTGTAAATTGGCAATCTAAAACTCAATTATTGTATTAATGGATTATTATGTCGATTTAAACGAATTTCGATCACAATTTTTAAAATAAGAAAAGATGAGGAGAAATCCTCATTGTAGTTTTTTGAGCAAGCAAGCCATAAGAAACCGATCCGGACATTTAAAATCGGTTAAATAAGAAAATACAATGTTGAGGGGTATAATGTGCAAATATACCAAAATATCAAATAAAAAGATGGAAAGTCATTCATTTTTCAATATCTCACTCTCACTCTACTATCTCGATCTCTCATCCTCTCTCTAAAAACCCACCCTTTTATCATCAAAAATCTGAGATTGTTGGATTTAAGTACTAAAAATCGGGAATCAAGATTATTGGAAGGAACTATAGTCAATACAACAAACGATTTGAGGTAAGATTCACTCAAACTTGCAAATTTTGATGTTTTGGGTTCGGTTTTTATATAAACTGAATCATAGGTTTATAATCACAGATGATGATGCATGATATATGTTATTATTGGAATGTTAAAATCGAGTATGAAGGTTGATACATACCAAATTTAAGGTTTTAATTCAGTTTCTAAGTATGATTTTGAAGTAAGTGTGTGTTCATCGATACATGATGAAAAATGGACATAAATGGGTTAATTTGATGTGTTAGTGTTATGTTATAAGTTAAAAATGTACAATAAAGTTCATATTTGCAATTTTAGATATAGAAACATGCAAAAATGGTCAGAAAGTATTTCTGGAAAAAGTTGGAAATAATTAAGTAAGAACTCGGACCTGATGAACTCTGTTCGGACCATCCGAATTCGGGTCCATCCCAATCCGGATCCATCCGAGCTCGGACCTGTATCCTAATTCGGACCTTAACTCATTTCGGCCCTTACCCAATTCGGACCTCCACCTAATTCGGACTCTACCCAAATTCGGACCACCCCTATTTCGGATCAATTGTATTTCGGACCAAAGGGTCATCCGGACTTCGGACCATCCGAATTCGGATGTGGTCCGAATCCTGTTCAAAATTCATTTAATTTTTAGAATTCAAGTTGTAATCAATTACTGATGTTAAATCACTATTACACTGACTTGACAGATCATTGTAGTGTAATCAAAACATATATTGATTCAGAGACAAATTACACTGTACAAATCACTGTGAGTAATAGATTATCATACTAACATTTATTGTCTTTGCATTCACGTTTTACATATTCAATGGCATGTTCACATTGTTCATATACATCAATTGGCACTCATGATTGATTTGTTGTTATGATGCACACTCGTACTTGACATGTAACACACATGTAGCCAGCGTTGGTTTGAAAGTGCATCTATTTACATCATGCTTGCACTGCATGATCATTACTTCATAATCTGATGCGACCTGGACTGGGGCTGACAGCTAGCCATTGTCGGGGACTGATCATCCCACTCGTTATCCTGGTCAGGTTCGGCACATCCATGATCAGCATTTGAACTGCCAACCCCATGCTTGCACTGCACGGTTTTCACATACATTGGGGCTTACACTGCCCGTAGTCACACTATGCTTGTAAAGAAATATTTGTTGAATGTTTAATCTGTTATCTCACTAAGCAAATTAGCTTACTGTTGACTCACAATGTGTTAAGATATGTTTTAGTTGATGAAATCAAAGTCTAAGGGCTATAATGTATTTCCTTGATAGTTAGTAGAATTGTATATATAGTATCTTTGAGTTTCTACTTTGTAATAGATCTGACATTTTACACTTTACACGAATTAATCTCTGAAAAGGGCAGCAGTGATTGAAGATTCTCTGACATCATTTTTGTAATCGTTTGTTCATCAATAGAATCATTCGGTCAGTATTAATTCCATTTATTGTTCTTGATAATTTCATATATTGTTGATTGATTGGTAGAAACTTAATTTCACAATTGGTATCAAAGCTTTAGGGGTGAATTTTTCTGATTTGAGATTGAATATTTTCGAAACTGCTTACTGTTCTTGAGTATTTTTTTTCGAAAAAAACCCTAAAATCACTAAGGGTTTTTACTCTGTTGATCTTTGTCAGTGAGAATTGGATCGAAGGTAAAGGTTTCATAGACGAATCAATTGAATATAAACTTGAAGTGATTCACAAAACACAGAAAAAGATCTAGGCAATTTTGTTAAATTTTAAAAAGTGTAAAAACGACTACTGTTTCATTGAAAAAGTCAAACCTAGATCTATTTTTGCACAAAGGTGTTTAACAAAAAGTGTTTGTATTCAAAAACCTCACCTTCGATTACAATTTGAGTGAAAATGGGCAATTTTTGGATTTAATCTGAATTTCAGACTTGAAAAAGCTGAAAATATTAAGAAACTCGAAATATACACATCCTGTGTGTTATTCGAGTTGAGTATTTTGGTTATTCGAGTTTGATTCATTCGAGTTTTTGAGTAAACACATTTGAGTTGTCTTTCAAACAAACTCGAGTTTCAGATCAAACTCAATCGAGTTTTACCAAAGACACAATCGAGTTTTACACAAGACTCAATCGAGTTTTACACAAGACTCAATCGAGTTTTACACAAGACTCAATCGAGTTTTACACAAGACTCAATCGAGTTTTACACAAGAGTCAATCGAGATTCACATTAAACTCATTCGAGTTTTTGTTGGGAAATAGTTTAAGTAGGTTTAAGCTGTTAGTTAGACTTCTCAAACTGTTAGTAGAGTTTATATGTAAATCCAAAGTTCATGCTGCTAGTTGAAGAAACTCGAGCTGCCAGTGTAAAAGTTCAAGCTGCCAGAGTAAATCAACTCGAGCTGCTCTGTTCAAGTTGTCAAGGGATTCAAGCTGCTCAACAGTTTCATAAACAGAAACTGCTGATTTTCAGGAAAAGATATCTACACGAAGATTCCAGCATATCTACTATCAGAGAAGTCGTAGTCCTTCAAGGAAACATATCAAGAAGCAATATAAATACATAGAATAGGTCTTTCTATTGTATAAGAGTTTCTGCATATTCGAGTCTGTAATTGCTTTTTGTTTAAGTTTTCATAAGCCTCTAAGGTTGTAAAACCCTAAGAACAGTCTGTGTTCTTCGTCTAATCAAACAGATTAGAGGTGATTGTAATCATTGAGATCAGCAATACAAGCAGTCTTGATTATTTATTGTGTTTATCTGCTATTTATTCTGAAAGCTTTTGTTAAACTAATTAAGTGTTATTCCGCAAACTTCTTAATTAAACTTTGATTCAAAGCAAGATTATTGATTTATACTCTGATAAATTCAAATCAGTTAGTCTTGGTTAATTAGTTTTAGATCCTGACATTTTTTACTCTAAACTCATTCGAGTTTCACACTACACCCATTCGAGTTTCACTCAAAACTCATTCGAGTTTAATACTTAGATCATTCGAGTTTGACACACATATTAATCGAGATTTTTGCAATACATCAACATCAAGTCTATTCACTGTCTGAGTCAAGTTGATTATTGCTACTAACAAGTTACTGTGTTTTAGATTTCAGTACTAATCTGTGTTTCAAAGTGTGATCAAAATTTTCAATCTCAATCGGAGTTCATCAGATCTTGGACAAGTTTCCCAAAAGATCAATCAATATGTCTAAAGACACACTGGCAATGGGATCAAAAACCAAACCCCCAATTTTATACAGGGGTGAATATGTTCAATGGAGGGAAAGGTTTCTTGAATTTATCAATCGATGCATGACTTCTAAGCATACAGGAATAGACAGGTGCAACATTCACTGTCTACGGATCTTTCATGGAATTGCTTTTGTTAGGCACAAAAAGGTCTCAGTCAAACCTGTTCTACATCTGAGGGGGAGATTTCTAATCAAACCTGTTGATGCATTTGAAGGTTGAAATTAAGGCCTGTTATATGCCTTATTGAAACCTGAAAATGATTTGCAATATCAGTCAAAAGCTGTTCTATGTGTTGCATGTGTTGCAACTAAGACAGTTTGTCCAAGCTGCTCTGTCTGCTGAACAGGCTGGACATAAACTGTCTACGCTGCTCTACACTGGTGAGCAGCTTGGGCATTTTTCAAGTGTTCTGTTCTTTGTGAACAGAACCTGTTCTTTGTGAACAGGCTAAACACTTTATGGAATACGTTTCCAAGTCATCATGTATTGTTTTTGGCTACAAGATCAGTTTACAAAGTCGAAGACAAAGTGGAAAACAGAACTGCTCAGCCTGCCCACGCTGTTCTGTAACATGAAGACAAAAGGTTATTTGAAAAAGGGTGACAGACCTTTTTCTTATATCAAAATAGGCCTTTACAAGGAAGAAAGACGCAAAGTTGACATTCCTAAATTGGTTAAAGGCAATGCAACAGTAGACAAAGTGAAAAGACAAAAGTTCTGCACATGTGAAGACAAGTCTGCTTTTCAGAAAAGTGAAGAAAAGTTATGTTGTCTTTTCAAACAAGACTTCTCCTTTTTCATTCCGTCCAATGAAGAAGTTTCTCTTAGATCCTCTGAGTGAGTATAAAAAGAAGCTTCTAAGTTCAGAAGGAAATAAGCCAAAAAGCTAAGTGCTGAAGCCAAGAGTGAACGTGCAAGTATATTCTTCATGCATGCAAGTCTGCTTATGTAATACAGTTTCTTTGTGTTTAAGCTGTTCTACTTAAGATGTTCTTCTAAGTCTTGTAAACACAATGAGTGCTTATTAGTGAGTGTATTCATTGTAATCTAGTTTGAGTCTGTCTTAGACTAGTAAACATACTGTTGTATCTGTCATCTCAGCTTGAACCTTTCCGCATTCAAGCTTGTTTGTAATTAACAAATTGTTGATAATACATACAAACATTGAGAAAATAGTGTGTAGTTTTTAAATAGCTGTATTCACCCCCCCCCCCTCTACAGCTTAAAGCTATATACTTTGGGAACCTCTCGGGACCTACAGCTTTCAATAAGCATTATGACTACGCTCAGTGCATCTGGGAAGACTTAAAAGAGATTGTACTAGCCAAAACAACCAACAGATCAAGGAAGTTTGTTCCGCTCCAAAGATTCATTCAAATCCTAATCCGAGGAATTCTAAGAGCCAATGAGAATATACCAAAGCGAGCAAACTCACAACGATGTCCCGACTATGTAATGATGAGTTTACACGAGGTGCCGGATTCTCCTAATGCGAATATCATGCCGATTCCGGAATCATTGTTGAAGTATGCAGATCAAGAGAGTGAGCATGTAAAGTTGTATAGGATAGATCATGCTCCAATAGAGACCCAAGAACCGGGTTCTCTTACCCACGGAGTGATAGGACGAGAGGAACCTCAGCACGGGGCTGAAGTTCAGGGTAGCCTACAAGTGAGCAAGGGAGCTGAAGTTGTAAGGGGTGGTGAGGAAGAGGCTCAGAAATCTGATTCTGAGAGAACTTTATCGGATATTCAAGAAGGAGAAGATGAAGGTGATGATGATGATGATGATGGTGCTGATGGTGGTGATCATCATGAGGGCGGGATTGTTATGATGGATATAGTGAGTATTGCACAGGAGAGTGTGAGGGATTTCTTAAGCCTAGAAAGCCGGGGTTTAACCATATCTGCTGTTAGCTTTCCTATGGGAGTTAGCATTGAAGAAGTCAGTATCCCACTGACAAGTGCACACCCAACCATTCACTCAGTCTCCTCTCAACAGGAGATTGTTTCATTTGAGCACCGGGATGAACCACATTTTCTATCCGAAAGTCATTTGGACTTGATGGATATTGAAATCAGTACACATCTTCCCGAGCGTACGACATCTATTCATTCACAGAGTATAGATCCTATACAGCTTAGGACACTTGAGTCGACTTCATCAGTTGAAGTAAGTGTGGCTGAACTTTATGTTCTCACCGGAACATCCTCAGCTACGGAAGCATTTGTTGCTCCGTCACTTGAAGAGGGTGGAAGTCCAGTCAGAGCGATCACATTGCCATCTCTGAGTACTGGCCACACAGACGTACTTTTCACAGTTTCGACTGTTGTGACAACTGGAAGTCTAAGTGACCCAGTGGTGAATTTATCCCCGTTTGTTACTGAGTCTTCGTTGAATCAAGCTTTGAATGCAGTTGTTGCAGGAGTGAATACACATGTATCTGCTCAGTTGTCTGAAGTGATGGCACAGATGTAGGAGTTAATAGTTGTGAAAAATATGTATATATATAGAAAGTTTGACTTTCAATTTAGGAGTTCTGACATTTCACTTTTGGCAAGAATAGAAATCAGTGAATACGGTTACTGACTTTGAAGATCATCTCATCATTTTTGTAATCGACATTTTGGGAATACAATCATTTGGTTAGTTTTGATAACTGTTATTGTTCTTGTTCTTGAATTGTTAATTGATTGATATGAAACTGTAAATCACAGATTTTTACCTGAGAACTGACAAGTTATTAAAAAACCGGATTAAAAACAGGAAAAAAAAGGATTTTGGACTACACTAATTTTATAATTTTAAACTTTTTATGTATTTATATAAAACATATTTGATTGAAGTAAAACCATATTTGTTTGGAGTTTTATTATCTTAATTATAATTATAAGTTTATAAGTTATAAATGTAATTTATAAAATTATTAAAAAAGCACAATTTAATTAAAAATAAAAGCCCAAATGAAAGATGTATAAAAAAGATGATAAGAAAATGGTCAAATCCAAACTGAAAGTCTAAAATAAAAAATAGGAAATTTTTCAGATTGATTTTTTTATAACCGGTTTTTATATCCGAAACCGGTTTACATTTTATTGGGTTCAAAACCTGTTAAGATCTGAACCAGTTATTAAAAAACCAAATTTTGGCAAAATTTATCTGATTCAGATCGGTTAAAATCCGGCTTATGTGCATATATATATATATATATATATATATATATATATATATATATATAGATATATATATATATATATATATATATATATATGTATGTATGTATGTATATATATATAGAATTTGGTTCCTGAGCGTACCTTCCAAAAACCAGCGTACTGAGCGTACCATTCATCAACCACCGGATTGAAAAAAAAGCGCGAGGGATAGGATCGACTTTCGAGATTTCTGCTTCATTAAGGTAATGGTTGTACATTCACGGAATCACCATTCACATGTACGAAATCAGTGGTGGCACGATCGACTTTCCTATACGAAAACACCATTCACATTTACGAAAACCTCTGAAATCTCTCAATTAAATACAACAAATCGGGGAGGAAGCAATTCTACATTCATGGAGGAATCGATTGATATATAGGGGCAATCTTTACATGTTGTTGCTGAAAACAAAAGCCCTAATAGCGAAGATGAAGGAAAACACAGTAAGTTCAATGTACAACAATTATCTAATGTAGCATGACCATTCACATTGAATTCCTTGTTTTTTTTGTATGCAATATCGATGAAATACATTTAACATTGCTGGTATGAAGAAGATGAAGTGTAACATTGCTGTTCTCGCCATTCATCAAATGTGAATGGACATTTACCTAATGTGAATGACCATTCACATTAGAAGATTGAGCATTCACATAACGTAGTTGACAACTAAAAGGACTAATGTAAGGTGCTGATATTATTTCACCAATGTGAATGATCATTTTTCTAATGTGAATGGCCATTCACATTAGCTGAATGATCATTCACATTGGTTCATGTTATTACTGCTTGATAGATTTTAGGATTTGAGCGTTAAATGAATGACCATTGAATGTGTTTGTCCTTAATCTTGTTACTGTTTGTTAGTAGTTGACGATGCACAGCATACATGTTGTGCTGATATTATTTTACCAATGTGAATGGTGAAATTAAGTAATGTGAATGACCATTCACATTAGCTGAATGATCATTCACATTGGTTCATGTTATTACTGTTTGATAGATTTGAGAATTTGAGCGTTACATGAATGACCATTGAATGTGTTTGTCCTTAATCTTGTTACTGTTTGTTAGTAGTTGACGATGCACAGCATACATGTTGTGCTGATATGGTTCAACCAATGTGAATGGTCATTCAGCTAAATGATCATTCACATTAGTTGATGTTATTATTGTTTGATAGATTTGAGAATTACAATGGTTACATGAATGACCATTGTTACTGTTTGTCATTATTCTTGTTACTGTTTGTTAGTGGTTGACAATGCTCAGATTCAAATGCTGGGCTGAGCTGATATTATTTTACAAATGTGAATGGTAATTCAGCTAATGTGAATGGCCATTCACATTAGTTAATTTCACCATTCACATTGGTTGCTGTTATTACTGTTACATTGAATTTTAGCATTAGATGAATGACCAATATTACTGTTTAATCATTCATTGTTGTTTTCATATAGATGAAGAGGAAGAAGCATTTTTAATTCAAACGACACCAGGGGGGCATATGTATTGGATTCCAGTTTTACCCGAAGACGTCAAGCCACGAGAACAAATGATTTTCAATTCTTTGGATGAAGGGGTTAATTTTTATAAAACATATGCACGTTTGGCTGGATTTGATACACGTTTATCCACTCTAAAAAGAGGCGTTAAAGGTGAAGAGAGAATGAGGGCAGTAGTATGTAACAAAGAAGGAATATCTGAAAAATCAAAACACAGCAGCTTAGAAGGAAAGAAGCAACAGCAACGTGTGGTACCTTCAGCTAAAAGTGATTACAAAGCACAAATACGATTCCGTATAACAAATGAAGGGAAGTTTGAGGTTTACAAATTTAATGAGGCACACAATCACTGTCTCGTGTCATCCGAAGATGCATATCTCATGCGATCATCAAGGAAGCTAAACTTTGATCAACGAATAATGATTCAAAAGGCATCAAACACAAATATCGGTGCTGTAAACATCCACAAGCTATGCCAAGAGATATCTGGAGGATACCCTTGTGTTGGGGCAACCAGGACAGATTTCAAGAATTTTAAAAGAGACTTAAACTGCTATGTTGGAGGTAGTGACGCACAAATGATTGTTGAAAAGTATACAAAGAAATCTGAAAATGTTAAAGACATTCATTTTCACCACTCAATAAAAGATGGTGGATTCCTCAATGCAATATTTTGGGCAGATGAAGTAGAAGTGGCAAACTATGTTGCTTTTGGTGACATAGTGTCCTTCGATGCAACATACAGCACAAACAAGTAAGTATATGATTAAAATGTTGACTGTTAATACAATGTGAATGGTAATTCAGTTAATGTGAATGGCCATTCACATTAGCTGAATGACCATTCACATTAGACGTATATTGACAATCATAATGTGAATGCTTAAATATGAATTGTGATTAAATATTTTCAGGCATGATATGGTTCTTGTCCCATTCACCGGAATTAACAATCATAAAAAGTGTGTTTCATTTGGCACTGGGCTGCTGAGTAAGGAGGATATAGAATCATACAAATGGCTACTCAATGCATTTATATGCGTACATAGACGAGAACCAAATATTGTTGTAACGGACCAAGATCCATCAATGAAAAAGGCAGTGAAATTAGTTTTGAAAACGGTTGTCCACCGTTTCTGCATGTGGCATATAATGGATAAGCTTGCAATTAAGGTATTTATAAAAAAATTCAGATTCACATGTTTTGCTGCTTGATCATTAACTTAATATGATGCTAACATGTTTACCTGTCAAAAAGGTACCAACATTATGCACAAAAGATTCACCTTTCTCAAAGCGTTTGATGGACGTTGTCTGGAACCAAAATATTGATGTAGATGAACTCGAGGTTGAATGGAACAAGATAATGGTCGAATTTGATCTTCAGAATCATAAATGGTTCAATGATCTTTATGACATTAGAGATGAGTGGATACCTGCATTTTTTCCAGACATTCAAATGTCGGGATTGATGAGAACAACGTCTTTATCGGAGGGACAAAACAACTTCTTCAACCATTACTTGAAAAGCACCTCCAATTTGGTTGACTTTTTTAGTCGGTTCGATAGCGCATTGGACTCTCAAAGGAACATGCAAAGGACGTTGGATTACGAATCGAGAACAAAGAGGTTGGATTTGAATACGGGGCTGAACATGGAAAAAAAGGCATCAGAAATGTTCATGTTCAAGATCTTTGCTACAATCCAAGAAGAAATCATTAAGAGTTCATTTGGTGTGCTGCCAATTTCAATTGACAACGACGAAGACACTAAGACGTATACACTAAAAGAGGTTGGAAGTGACATACGAGTTAAAAAAGCAGTACAAGTAAGCTTCATCACACGGAAACTAATGATATCTTTGCATGTTTTATGTTTTGAGAGACAGCTATAATTATACCATTTCTGAAATGAGTTATGTGAATGGTCATTCAACTAATGTGAATGGCCATTCACATTAGCTGAATTACCATTCACATTGGTTGAAATGTGAAAACAGTATTAATGATCATTGTATCCTCATGTGAATGGTCATTCAACTAATGTGAATGGCCATTCACATTAACTGAATAACCATTCACATTGGTTCAAATGTGAAAACAGTATTGTTTTTTCAATTGTATCCTCATGTGAATGGTCATTTAACCAATGTGAATGGCCATTCACATTAACTGAATGACCATTCACATTAACTGAATCCTGATGTTAGCAACCATATTAATTATCTACAGGTAGTTTTCGATGAGAAAGATGTAAATATAACTTGTAGCTGCATGCATTTCGAAAGGTTCGGCATCCTATGCCGACATATATTTTATGTCTTCAGGATTCATGAGGTGGATGACATACCTGAAAAGTACATACCTCTACGATGGACAAAGAATGTATTCACAATCAGCCTTGCAAATTTACAACATACAACACCACAAGCATCAAAAAAGTCAACAAAGTTTGAGGCAAACGTTCGTGATATGTATGGGGATCTTGCATATTGTATACAAGTGTTACTAGGTGGAGGAGGCTATTGAAAATGCAAAAAGGAGACATCATGAGTTGATAATGGAATTAACTGCGGGTCGTGATAAACATGTTAGCAAAAAGAAAGATGTCATAGAGCAATTGTTGGGTGTTCCTCAACCAAATGATATTACAATACTTCCACCGCAAGGAATAAGAAACAAAGGATGTGGAACCGCAAAAAGATTGACAAGTGATCGAGAGAAGGCAATAACAAAAAGTGCAAGAGCTCCACGAAAATGCAAAATATGTAATGAGCTATCAAACCATGACTCAAGGAATTGTCCAAAAAAAGATGCACAGTAAAAGAAAATATAAAATATATAGACAGTGAGTGATACAATACATGTAATGAATAGTGATTAATGACTTGTTATTCATTTACATAGATATTTTATGTACAAAAAGTACGATACATATATTGTTACTGAAATAAAATGTATATCTAAGTAATATCTGCTCATGTGAATGGTCCAATTAGTCTTATGTGAATGGACATTTAGCTAATGTGAATGGCCATTCACATTAGATGAATGACCATTCACAAAAAGTAGTTGACAATACTTTTTTTACATGTCAGGTTCTGATATCATACAACCAATGTGAATGGTAAAATTGCCAATGTGAATGGCCATTCACATTGGTTAAATGACCATTCACATTGGTTGATGTTATTAATTTTTGGTATGTCGTTTATATTACTAGTTTAAATAATGTTTTTTGATGTTGTTACTGTTTGATACAATTGATCATTACATATTTATAATGGAACTTAATGTTTTCATCATTCAAGTAATGATAATGCACATCCTACTATAAAGCATATCAATAAGTTGCATAAACTGTTGCATATATATATATATATATATTGTATTTAAAAATAGCTAACAAACAACTATAGTTCTGTTGTTAAACCACTTGTACATGTTCAAAATAAAAAAAAACTAATATGCAGTCTGAAGTTGTATCATTTGTTCGTACGTTGAAACTTGTTTTTGTTGGCTTCCTTCAACAACCGCATCCTCTCATTCTTAGGCCTCTTCTGCCATTCAACAGCTTCATTATGCATGTCTTCAGCATTCATATTGATGTCATGAAGCAGAATTTTAGAAAGATAGCGGCGACGCAGATGGTCTAGCTGTGGCTTCTGTAACTTCAAAGAAGTTTGAAGCCACATAGCCAGGTAGGGTCTCCCATATATGTTTCCAAATGCCGCATTGTAAATATACAGCAATCAACATGGTTCAAACAGGAACGCCATACCATCTCTAGCCTGAAAGGATCAATCATCTCGATCCTATCGGCTGATGGGTGAGAAACTTCGCGCATATATTGTACAAACATTGCTTGATGCAAAATAAAATTGTATGTAATATCAACATCATATCTACAAATACTGGTAAACTTTTATAAGGATATTATTTCTAAAATAAACAATGTGAATGGTCATTCTGCTAATGTGAATGGCCATTCACATACACTATAAGGGCATTCACATTAGATGAATCATATCAGCAAGTCTACAATTAATGGCCATTCACATTAAATGTATGAATGATCTAGGCTTATTTATGAAATTAGTCATGTGAATGGTCATTTAACCAATGTGAATGGCCATTCACATTAGATGAATGACCATTCACATTAATTGAATAATAAAAACAGTAAGTGCGGTTATATAATGATCATTTGTGACATACTGTATGTATTATGTTACTGATGATACTTACAATTTCACCGGGCACAAGACCATACTTGTTCTCAAACGGAACATCCGTTGATTGGTTATCGATAACTTCAACAGCTGGGTGCCTCAAATCAAAACAAATACACCACATGTGTGAGTGTATGTTAATTGAAAAAAACACCTGCAAATGCAAAAAAATAAAAAACCATGAAATATTTCCATCATGACATCCACTTATTCATTAAATAATGACAACATAGTATTCTTACCAGATCAACATTTTTTAAATCATTTGCATCTGGACGATCAATGAAAGACTGCATCAAGCAGCTACGAAAATGCACATACCGATCCGCTCGATCAGGTATCAAAGAAATATCGTAAGAATAAGCCTAAAACACCACAACAAAAATGAAAATAAATTTAACACGAACATGTAATAAAAGTAATACAAATTGAAAATTAACAAAACATAATCAGTTCATATTTGTAATCTCAGTTCATCGTTGTAATCTTTAACTAACCAACGATCCAGCATTAACAAAAAAACGGCTTCGAGAAGAGGCATTCCTGAATTTCTCTTGATAATTCAGAATAGATATCCAGCAATCCAACACATGAATTGATGCATATTCACCAGGTATCATTGTCTCAAAAACACTGCGAAGACCGAACAATGATCCATTGTTCCAAATAACATCACTGCAAATGTTGTGACCGATGAATATAAACACATAAAACCTAAAATAGTAAATGATTGAAAGTGAATCAAAACTAAAGGAACTCACTTTTCATCTCTAGTAAACGAAAAAATGTTGTCTACAACAGCTTCTTCCAAAGCAGACAACATCACATTCATGTCTACAACACGATTCATGAAAGGAGACTTCAACGCGTCAGAAACCTTTTTAATCCTTTTCTCCTCCTGGATTGTCGGCTCAACCGCCACATCTTTTCCTTTCAGGTCAACAGCTTGGACCTCATCATTCCCAGCTTGACTTGATTCCATATCATTCACCTGAATGTTTTCTGATACATACGTCTAAAACATAGAAAAAACATCATTATTTGAAATGTGTCATGTGAATGGTGAAATGACTAATGTGAATGGCCATTCACATTAGGTTAATTACCATTCACATTAGTTGAAATTGCATTCACATTAGTTAAATAGCCATCCACAACTTACTATAACTTAAAAATATAACGTGAATGGTGAGTCTGCTAATATGAATGTTGATTGTTGTGAAATATATGCATTAGTTGAAATATAGATCAATATTATCATTTTATGAGTTATGTGAATGGTCATTCTTCTAATGTGAATGGCCATTCACATTAGTCATTTCACCATTCACATTAATAAAAAAATGTTTTACGATTATACAAAATGTCAATAATCCATTACAAACCTTTATCAGCTCAGATGGTGTTTCCTGCACAGATTCATCTTCTTTACTCTCACTAGCACCAACAGTTGCTTCACCTACCAATACATTAACAAAACATAATTATTGTTGTTGATGCTATAACAAACCATAGCATAAGTAATAAACAAAATACCTTCATTAAAAGGAGATTTCTGAATCATCTCCTCATCATTCACATTAACAACAGATTTGTTAATCATCTCCTCATCATTCACATTAACAGGAGATTTCTCAATCATCTCCTCGTCATTCACATTATCATTACATTATTACAAAAACAAATACATCATTAAAATCACATGAATCTTGTTACATAATTTATAAAACATTAACTATGTACCAAGTACATCTCTCAAATCCGAAACAACACGCATAACATCCTCTTGACTCTGAACGTCTCTATCTTGAACATCTCTTTCTTTAACATCTCTTTCTTCAACATCTCTTTCTCCAACATCTTTTTCTTGGTCTATAAAAAGTTTAAAAAATACAAATGTAAGAATATATAAAACAAACCTAATGTGGTTTTATATTAAATAATTTCGTAAAACATTAAATGAGTACCAAAAACATGTTCCTTAGGACAGAACAAGGTATCCCAACGCTTCTTAACATTTAACACCCTCTCGTCAGATGGGTACTCGAATAACAAGCTCATCATACGAGTCTCCAAAATCAACTTTGAATCTTTAACCTTATCAAGATACCTTTCAATCTTGTCCACTTCATCCTGTAAATTCATTATTCACAAAATAAACATAAGCATGGTCTGTGGTCATTCACCTAATATGAATGTTAACCCATGTGAATGGTGAATGGTCTGTAATGTGAATGGCCATTCACATTGCTTAAATGGTCATTCACATGGCCATTCACAGCATAGTGAATTAGTTACTACTTTATTACAGTTATGTCAGTGGTCATTCAGATAAATTAAATGTTTCATAACTAATGTGAATGACCATTCACATTGGTTAAATGACCATTCACATTATCAGCTTTTAAAAAACACATGTAGTGTTAATGTTGTATAATAGCTGTACCTCCATTTTCTGAGTTTGTTCGAAGTTCTGGCTAAGACAACCTTGGGAGTGAAGGTTTTGCGTCAACTCTGGATTAAGTTGCTCATACACAAGCCTGTCATGTTCTTGAGTTGACAGCCAAGCCTCTTGCATCTCCAACATACCAAAACCACCATTGTTTAATTCAAAAATTTCGCGTTGGCGTAGCTCATCTGAATTCCACGTTCTAATGGCCGGTCGTGTACGTATCATTGGTGGAATCTCACATGAAACAGCATCGATGTACAATAACTGCATAAAATGTAAAAAAAATCATAATAATATTAAACAAACTTTGATAAGTAATTCAAATATACTAATGAAATATTAAGAATTAAAACATACCACCAAAAAAGTCAAAGGACCTATAAAAAATGAACTTTTATTCGAGGGATCCCAATCATTTTTGCAAGTCTTAACAGCATCAAGAACAAAACCACACCAATCAAAATCTTTAACGACACAATCATCTGTAATCGATGGTAGAAACCTCTGATTCACAGACCCAAACTTCGTACCCCCAACCATTGTCGACACAACCAAAACAAGAAAATCAATCCTAAACATAAAACTATCTTTCTTCAGCTGTTGAATCTTCTCCGACACACTGCTCGGACGAATACTGCCACCAGGAAGATTGATGTGCTGCTTCCAACGTTTGGAAACACTATCATTGTATACCCTTTTCTGTTCATTGACCAAGGGGATAGAACCCAAAGGAAAACCAAGAATATCATGAACCACTTCACGGGATATTGGAATACCCTCGACGTACGAATACAAAGAGCATCCGTATCTAAATTATTAACAACCCAAAATGCAACAGCCGAAGGAATCTCGTCAATACGCAAAAAAAGTAAGCTTGCAAAACCCATCTCCTTGATGGCGTCCTTTTGAACATCTTCCAAGGATTTAATTGCTAAAAACAATGGTTTCGGAGATGTCCTTGTACGTAAGGATGGAGGTTCAATCTCAGTACCCGTCCTCCTCCGTTTCTTTTGTCGCTCTGTGGCAGCATCTCGATCACTCCTTTCTGAGGTTTCAGATTCAACTAATGAATGATCACCAGCCTCAACAAAATCATCTTTAACAAACACTGACAACCCAAAATCATCTTTCATTAAATCCGAATGACCTGCAATTGATACAATTCAAAATGAATAAAAAATAACAACTAGTGTGAATGATAAATCTAGTAATCAACTAAATGTGTTTTTTACTTTCACATTGATGTGAAGCATCAGGACTTGCATCATGACTTGAATGCTCATCTCTCATAGCTCCTGAAAGATATGTAACAAATATCATCTTCTTGTAAAACATGTAAACAATGAAATGTATCATCTAAAAGGTCATAAATCTAAAATGTGAATGGACATTTAACCAATGTGAATGGCCATTCACATTAGTCATTTCACCATTCACATTGATGCATTTAAATTCATCTAATGTGAATGACCATTCAACTAATGTGAATGCTAATTCATCTAATGTGAATGGCCATTCACATAACTCATTTCTATTAATAATGATGTAAATTTGTTACTAATGTATATATATCATGTGAATGGTCATTTAACCAACTCAACAATCACCATTCACATTTGCAGAATCACCATTCACATGATGCATTTAAGTTCTAGTAAGTTGTGAATGACTACTCAACTAACATAAATGCAATCTCAACTAATGTGAATGGTCATTAACCTAATGTGAATGACCATTCACATTAGTACATTAGTTGTATGACCATTCACATAACTCATTTCATTATAATAATGATGTAAATTTGTTACTAATTATATATATCATGTGAATGGTCATTTAACTAACACAACAATCACCATTCACATTAGCAGAATCAACATTCACATGATGCAATTAAGTTCTAGTAAGTTATGTATGGCTACTCAACTAACATAAATGCGATTTTAACCAATGTGAATGGTCATTAACCTAATGTGAATGGCCATTCACATTAGGTTAATGACCATTCACATGACATATTTCAATAACATAAAGCTTCAATACGTTAAAATATCTTACCTGAAGAGTGATGAGAGCTCTCAGAGTTATGAGAGCTGTCCTCTTCGTCGCTTAAAGTGATTTGAACAGGCGGTAAGTTAGGTCTGCTCCTTGGTCTTCCCGATAATCTCATCGAACGCCTGATGGGTCTATAATCTGTAACACAAACAAATAAACAAAGCCAAACAAAAAAAAACCCTAAGCCGTAAAACACTAAATGATAAACAAAAACCCTAAACAACACATTGGTTAATTCTTGAATGAAATGACATCAAAAAACCATACCTTCTTCACCCTTACTAAACTTCTTCTTTGGAGCCATGGCAGAGTGTGAAACGGAGAAGTTTTTAGGTTAAACAAAGAGAAATCGCAGAGGATGGAAAGAAGAGAAATCGCAGAGGATGGAGAGAAGAAGGAATCCAGTTTCTAAAATGTGAGGGAAACGAACGTGAGACTGATGATCTTCACGTACAGGAGGGACACTGCGCCAATACAATTTCAATACCAATAATACCCTTACGGTTTAAAAAAAATACGCCCCACGTCCGTTTTTTTAAGTTTAATTTCAAAAATGCCATTTTCAATCTAAACCCTTGGATCAAATAAATCTATGGTTATAAAAGGGTACCTTCGATACACTGGATTTCTAAAGGGACTCTTTTGAACCTAATTCTATATATATATATATATATATATATATATATATATATATATATATATATATATATATATATATATATATATATATATATATATATATAGAGAGAGAGAGAGAGAGAGAGAGAGAGAAAGAGAGAGAGTCAGGTTTAAATAAGTACCTCTCGAAATCAAGTGCACCCGAAGGTACCAACCTTAAAAAAAAACTTTTTTTGAACTTTTTTTCACATAATCATGTTCAATTTAATGTTATATGCATGATATATGAATTGCACATAGATTCACGATTTTTGTGTCCTTAAAACTTATGTGAATGGTCATCCATGTGAATGTGAATGGTGTGAATGACCATTCACATGATTTTTTTTTTACCATTCATAAGATTTATGATGTTGCTCCTTTTGAAAAAAAAAAGTTTTATAATGTTGTCTTATACATGTCTATTCAAAAAAAAAATGTGAATGATCATTCATATTAGGGTACGCTGAGTACGCTGGAATCTCATAAGTACGCTGATGAACCTAATTTTATATATATATATATATATATATATATATATATATATATATATATATATATATATTGTAACATCCCTACTTTTCAATTATCTGTAAATTGGCAATCTAAAACTCAATTATTGTATTAATGGATTATTATGTCGATTTAAACGAATTTCGATCACAATTTTTAAAATAAGAAAAGATGAGGAGAAATCCTCATTGTAGTTTTTTGAGCAAGCAAGCCATAAGAAACCGATCCGGACATTTAAAATCGGTTAAATAAGAAAATACAATGTTGAGGGGTATAATGTGCAAATATACCAAAATATCAAATAAAAAGATGGAAAGTCATTCATTTTTCAATATCTCACTCTCACTCTACTATCTCGATCTCTCATCCTCTCTCTAAAAACCCACCCTTTTATCATCAAAAATCTGAGATTGTTGGATTTAAGTACTAAAAATCGGGAATCAAGATTATTGGAAGGAACTATAGTCAATACAACAAACGATTTGAGGTAAGATTCACTCAAACTTGCAAATTTTGATGTTTTGGGTTCGGTTTTTATATAAACTGAATCATAGGTTTATAATCACAGATGATGATGCATGATATATGTTATTATTGGAATGTTAAAATCGAGTATGAAGGTTGATACATACCAAATTTAAGGTTTTAATTCAGTTTCTAAGTATGATTTTGAAGTAAGTGTGTGTTCATCGATACATGATGAAAAATGGACATAAATGGGTTAATTTGATGTGTTAGTGTTATGTTATAAGTTAAAAATGTACAATAAAGTTCATATTTGCAATTTTAGATATAGAAACATGCAAAAATGGTCAGAAAGTATTTCTGGAAAAAGTTGGAAATAATTAAGTAAGAACTCGGACCTGATGAACTCTGTTCGGACCATCCGAATTCGGGTCCATCCCAATCCGGATCCATCCGAGCTCGGACCTGTATCCTAATTCGGACCTTAACTCATTTCGGCCCTTACCCAATTCGGACCTCCACCTAATTCGGACTCTACCCAAATTCGGACCACCCCTATTTCGGATCAATTGTATTTCGGACCAAAGGGTCATCCGGACTTCGGACCATCCGAATTCGGATGTGGTCCGAATCCTGTTCAAAATTCATTTAATTTTTAGAATTCAAGTTGTAATCAATTACTGATGTTAAATCACTATTACACTGACTTGACAGATCATTGTAGTGTAATCAAAACATATATTGATTCAGAGACAAATTACACTGTACAAATCACTGTGAGTAATAGATTATCATACTAACATTTATTGTCTTTGCATTCACGTTTTACATATTCAATGGCATGTTCACATTGTTCATATACATCAATTGGCACTCATGATTGATTTGTTGTTATGATGCACACTCGTACTTGACATGTAACACACATGTAGCCAGCGTTGGTTTGAAAGTGCATCTATTTACATCATGCTTGCACTGCATGATCATTACTTCATAATCTGATGCGACCTGGACTGGGGCTGACAGCTAGCCATTGTCGGGGACTGATCATCCCACTCGTTATCCTGGTCAGGTTCGGCACATCCATGATCAGCATTTGAACTGCCAACCCCATGCTTGCACTGCACGGTTTTCACATACATTGGGGCTTACACTGCCCGTAGTCACACTATGCTTGTAAAGAAATATTTGTTGAATGTTTAATCTGTTATCTCACTAAGCAAATTAGCTTACTGTTGACTCACAATGTGTTAAGATATGTTTTAGTTGATGAAATCAAAGTCTAAGGGCTATAATGTATTTCCTTGATAGTTAGTAGAATTGTATATATAGTATCTTTGAGTTTCTACTTTGTAATAGATCTGACATTTTACACTTTACACGAATTAATCTCTGAAAAGGGCAGCAGTGATTGAAGATTCTCTGACATCATTTTTGTAATCGTTTGTTCATCAATAGAATCATTCGGTCAGTATTAATTCCATTTATTGTTCTTGATAATTTCATATATTGTTGATTGATTGGTAGAAACTTAATTTCACAATTGGTATCAAAGCTTTAGGGGTGAATTTTTCTGATTTGAGATTGAATATTTTCGAAACTGCTTACTGTTCTTGAGTATTTTTTTTCGAAAAAAACCCTAAAATCACTAAGGGTTTTTACTCTGTTGATCTTTGTCAGTGAGAATTGGATCGAAGGTAAAGGTTTCATAGACGAATCAATTGAATATAAACTTGAAGTGATTCACAAAACACAGAAAAAGATCTAGGCAATTTTGTTAAATTTTAAAAAGTGTAAAAACGACTACTGTTTCATTGAAAAAGTCAAACCTAGATCTATTTTTGCACAAAGGTGTTTAACAAAAAGTGTTTGTATTCAAAAACCTCACCTTCGATTACAATTTGAGTGAAAATGGGCAATTTTTGGATTTAATCTGAATTTCAGACTTGAAAAAGCTGAAAATATTAAGAAACTCGAAATATACACATCCTGTGTGTTATTCGAGTTGAGTATTTTGGTTATTCGAGTTTGATTCATTCGAGTTTTTGAGTAAACACATTTGAGTTGTCTTTCAAACAAACTCGAGTTTCAGATCAAACTCAATCGAGTTTTACCAAAGACACAATCGAGTTTTACACAAGACTCAATCGAGTTTTACACAAGACTCAATCGAGTTTTACACAAGACTCAATCGAGTTTTACACAAGACTCAATCGAGTTTTACACAAGAGTCAATCGAGATTCACATTAAACTCATTCGAGTTTTTGTTGGGAAATAGTTTAAGTAGGTTTAAGCTGTTAGTTAGACTTCTCAAACTGTTAGTAGAGTTTATATGTAAATCCAAAGTTCATGCTGCTAGTTGAAGAAACTCGAGCTGCCAGTGTAAAAGTTCAAGCTGCCAGAGTAAATCAACTCGAGCTGCTCTGTTCAAGCTGTCAAGGGATTCAAGCTGCTCAACAGTTTCATAAACAGAAACTGCTGATTTTCAGGAAAAGATATCTACACGAAGATTCCAGCATATCTACTATCAGAGAAGTCGTAGTCCTTCAAGGAAACATATCAAGAAGCAATATAAATACATAGAATAGGTCTTTCTATTGTATAAGAGTTTCTGCATATTCGAGTCTGTAATTGCTTTTTGTTTAAGTTTTCATAAGCCTCTAAGGTTGTAAAACCCTAAGAACAGTCTGTGTTCTTCGTCTAATCAAACAGATTAGAGGTGATTGTAATCATTGAGATCAGCAATACAAGCAGTCTTGATTATTTATTGTGTTTATCTGCTATTTATTCTGAAAGCTTTTGTTAAACTAATTAAGTGTTATTCCGCAAACTTCTTAATTAAACTTTGATTCAAAGCAAGATTATTGATTTATACTCTGATAAATTCAAATCAGTTAGTCTTGGTTAATTAGTTTTAGATCCTGACATTTTTTACTCTAAACTCATTCGAGTTTCACACTACACCCATTCGAGTTTCACTCAAAACTCATTCGAGTTTAATACTTAGATCATTCGAGTTTGACACACATATTAATCGAGATTTTTGCAATACATCAACATCAAGTCTATTCACTGTCTGAGTCAAGTTGATTATTGCTACTAACAAGTTACTGTGTTTTAGATTTCAGTACTAATCTGTGTTTCAAAGTGTGATCAAAATTTTCAATCTCAATCGGAGTTCATCAGATCTTGGACAAGTTTCCCAAAAGATCAATCAATATGTCTAAAGACACACTGGCAATGGGATCAAAAACCAAACCCCCAATTTTATACAGGGGTGAATATGTTCAATGGAGGGAAAGGTTTCTTGAATTTATCAATCGATGCATGACTTCTAAGCATACAGGAATAGACAGGTGCAACATTCACTGTCTACGGATCTTTCATGGAATTGCTTTTGTTAGGCACAAAAAGGTCTCAGTCAAACCTGTTCTACATCTGAGGGGGAGATTTCTAATCAAACCTGTTGATGCATTTGAAGGTTGAAATTAAGGCCTGTTATATGCCTTATTGAAACCTGAAAATGATTTGCAATATCAGTCAAAAGCTGTTCTATGTGTTGCATGTGTTGCAACTAAGACAGTTTGTCCAAGCTGCTCTGTCTGCTGAACAGGCTGGACATAAACTGTCTACGCTGCTCTACACTGGTGAGCAGCTTGGGCATTTTTCAAGTGTTCTGTTCTTTGTGAACAGAACCTGTTCTTTGTGAACAGGCTAAACACTTTATGGAATACGTTTCCAAGTCATCATGTATTGTTTTTGGCTACAAGATCAGTTTACAAAGTCGAAGACAAAGTGGAAAACAGAACTGCTCAGCCTGCCCACGCTGTTCTGTAACATGAAGACAAAAGGTTATTTGAAAAAGGGTGACAGACCTTTTTCTTATATCAAAATAGGCCTTTACAAGGAAGAAAGACGCAAAGTTGACATTCCTAAATTGGTTAAAGGCAATGCAACAGTAGACAAAGTGAAAAGACAAAAGTTCTGCACATGTGAAGACAAGTCTGCTTTTCAGAAAAGTGAAGAAAAGTTATGTTGTCTTTTCAAACAAGACTTCTCCTTTTTCATTCCGTCCAATGAAGAAGTTTCTCTTAGATCCTCTGAGTGAGTATAAAAAGAAGCTTCTAAGTTCAGAAGGAAATAAGCCAAAAAGCTAAGTGCTGAAGCCAAGAGTGAACGTGCAAGTATATTCTTCATGCATGCAAGTCTGCTTATGTAATACAGTTTCTTTGTGTTTAAGCTGTTCTACTTAAGATGTTCTTCTAAGTCTTGTAAACACAATGAGTGCTTATTAGTGAGTGTATTCATTGTAATCTAGTTTGAGTCTGTCTTAGACTAGTAAACATACTGTTGTATCTGTCATCTCAGCTTGAACCTTTCCGCATTCAAGCTTGTTTGTAATTAACAAATTGTTGATAATACATACAAACATTGAGAAAATAGTGTGTAGTTTTTAAATAGCTGTATTCACCCCCCCCCCCTCTACAGCTTAAAGCTATATACTTTGGGAACCTCTCGGGACCTACAGCTTTCAATAAGCATTATGACTACGCTCAGTGCATCTGGGAAGACTTAAAAGAGATTGTACTAGCCAAAACAACCAACAGATCAAGGAAGTTTGTTCCGCTCCAAAGATTCATTCAAATCCTAATCCGAGGAATTCTAAGAGCCAATGAGAATATACCAAAGCGAGCAAACTCACAACGATGTCCCGACTATGTAATGATGAGTTTACACGAGGTGCCGGATTCTCCTAATGCGAATATCATGCCGATTCCGGAATCATTGTTGAAGTATGCAGATCAAGAGAGTGAGCATGTAAAGTTGTATAGGATAGATCATGCTCCAATAGAGACCCAAGAACCGGGTTCTCTTACCCACGGAGTGATAGGACGAGAGGAACCTCAGCACGGGGCTGAAGTTCAGGGTAGCCTACAAGTGAGCAAGGGAGCTGAAGTTGTAAGGGGTGGTGAGGAAGAGGCTCAGAAATCTGATTCTGAGAGAACTTTATCGGATATTCAAGAAGGAGAAGATGAAGGTGATGATGATGATGATGATGGTGCTGATGGTGGTGATCATCATGAGGGCGGGATTGTTATGATGGATATAGTGAGTATTGCACAGGAGAGTGTGAGGGATTTCTTAAGCCTAGAAAGCCGGGGTTTAACCATATCTGCTGTTAGCTTTCCTATGGGAGTTAGCATTGAAGAAGTCAGTATCCCACTGACAAGTGCACACCCAACCATTCACTCAGTCTCCTCTCAACAGGAGATTGTTTCATTTGAGCACCGGGATGAACCACATTTTCTATCCGAAAGTCATTTGGACTTGATGGATATTGAAATCAGTACACATCTTCCCGAGCGTACGACATCTATTCATTCACAGAGTATAGATCCTATACAGCTTAGGACACTTGAGTCGACTTCATCAGTTGAAGTAAGTGTGGCTGAACTTTATGTTCTCACCGGAACATCCTCAGCTACGGAAGCATTTGTTGCTCCGTCACTTGAAGAGGGTGGAAGTCCAGTCAGAGCGATCACATTGCCATCTCTGAGTACTGGCCACACAGACGTACTTTTCACAGTTTCGACTGTTGTGACAACTGGAAGTCTAAGTGACCCAGTGGTGAATTTATCCCCGTTTGTTACTGAGTCTTCGTTGAATCAAGCTTTGAATGCAGTTGTTGCAGGAGTGAATACACATGTATCTGCTCAGTTGTCTGAAGTGATGGCACAGATGTAGGAGTTAATAGTTGTGAAAAATATGTATATATATAGAAAGTTTGACTTTCAATTTAGGAGTTCTGACATTTCACTTTTGGCAAGAATAGAAATCAGTGAATACGGTTACTGACTTTGAAGATCATCTCATCATTTTTGTAATCGACATTTTGGGAATACAATCATTTGGTTAGTTTTGATAACTGTTATTGTTCTTGTTCTTGAATTGTTAATTGATTGATATGAAACTGTAAATCACAGATTTTTACCTGAGAACTGACAAGTTATTAAAAAACCGGATTAAAAACAGGAAAAAAAAGGATTTTGGACTACACTAATTTTATAATTTTAAACTTTTTATGTATTTATATAAAACATATTTGATTGAAGTAAAACCATATTTGTTTGGAGTTTTATTATCTTAATTATAATTATAAGTTTATAAGTTATAAATGTAATTTATAAAATTATTAAAAAAGCACAATTTAATTAAAAATAAAAGCCCAAATGAAAGATGTATAAAAAAGATGATAAGAAAATGGTCAAATCCAAACTGAAAGTCTAAAATAAAAAATAGGAAATTTTTCAGATTGATTTTTTTATAACCGGTTTTTATATCCGAAACCGGTTTACATTTTATTGGGTTCAAAACCTGTTAAGATCTGAACCAGTTATTAAAAAACCAAATTTTGGCAAAATTTATCTGATTCAGATCGGTTAAAATCCGGCTTATGTGCATATATATATATATATATATATATATATATATATATATATATATAGATATATATATATATATATATATATATATATATGTATGTATGTATGTATATATATATAGAATTTGGTTCCTGAGCGTACCTTCCAAAAACCAGCGTACTGAGCGTACCATTCATCAACCACCGGATTGAAAAAAAAGCGCGAGGGATAGGATCGACTTTCGAGATTTCTGCTTCATTAAGGTAATGGTTGTACATTCACGGAATCACCATTCACATGTACGAAATCAGTGGTGGCACGATCGACTTTCCTATACGAAAACACCATTCACATTTACGAAAACCTCTGAAATCTCTCAATTAAATACAACAAATCGGGGAGGAAGCAATTCTACATTCATGGAGGAATCGATTGATATATAGGGGCAATCTTTACATGTTGTTGCTGAAAACAAAAGCCCTAATAGCGAAGATGAAGGAAAACACAGTAAGTTCAATGTACAACAATTATCTAATGTAGCATGACCATTCACATTGAATTCCTTGTTTTTTTTGTATGCAATATCGATGAAATACATTTAACATTGCTGGTATGAAGAAGATGAAGTGTAACATTGCTGTTCTCGCCATTCATCAAATGTGAATGGACATTTACCTAATGTGAATGACCATTCACATTAGAAGATTGAGCATTCACATAACGTAGTTGACAACTAAAAGGACTAATGTAAGGTGCTGATATTATTTCACCAATGTGAATGATCATTTTTCTAATGTGAATGGCCATTCACATTAGCTGAATGATCATTCACATTGGTTCATGTTATTACTGCTTGATAGATTTTAGGATTTGAGCGTTAAATGAATGACCATTGAATGTGTTTGTCCTTAATCTTGTTACTGTTTGTTAGTAGTTGACGATGCACAGCATACATGTTGTGCTGATATTATTTTACCAATGTGAATGGTGAAATTAAGTAATGTGAATGACCATTCACATTAGCTGAATGATCATTCACATTGGTTCATGTTATTACTGTTTGATAGATTTGAGAATTTGAGCGTTACATGAATGACCATTGAATGTGTTTGTCCTTAATCTTGTTACTGTTTGTTAGTAGTTGACGATGCACAGCATACATGTTGTGCTGATATGGTTCAACCAATGTGAATGGTCATTCAGCTAAATGATCATTCACATTAGTTGATGTTATTATTGTTTGATAGATTTGAGAATTACAATGGTTACATGAATGACCATTGTTACTGTTTGTCATTATTCTTGTTACTGTTTGTTAGTGGTTGACAATGCTCAGATTCAAATGCTGGGCTGAGCTGATATTATTTTACAAATGTGAATGGTAATTCAGCTAATGTGAATGGCCATTCACATTAGTTAATTTCACCATTCACATTGGTTGCTGTTATTACTGTTACATTGAATTTTAGCATTAGATGAATGACCAATATTACTGTTTAATCATTCATTGTTGTTTTCATATAGATGAAGAGGAAGAAGCATTTTTAATTCAAACGACACCAGGGGGGCATATGTATTGGATTCCAGTTTTACCCGAAGACGTCAAGCCACGAGAACAAATGATTTTCAATTCTTTGGATGAAGGGGTTAATTTTTATAAAACATATGCACGTTTGGCTGGATTTGATACACGTTTATCCACTCTAAAAAGAGGCGTTAAAGGTGAAGAGAGAATGAGGGCAGTAGTATGTAACAAAGAAGGAATATCTGAAAAATCAAAACACAGCAGCTTAGAAGGAAAGAAGCAACAGCAACGTGTGGTACCTTCAGCTAAAAGTGATTACAAAGCACAAATACGATTCCGTATAACAAATGAAGGGAAGTTTGAGGTTTACAAATTTAATGAGGCACACAATCACTGTCTCGTGTCATCCGAAGATGCATATCTCATGCGATCATCAAGGAAGCTAAACTTTGATCAACGAATAATGATTCAAAAGGCATCAAACACAAATATCGGTGCTGTAAACATCCACAAGCTATGCCAAGAGATATCTGGAGGATACCCTTGTGTTGGGGCAACCAGGACAGATTTCAAGAATTTTAAAAGAGACTTAAACTGCTATGTTGGAGGTAGTGACGCACAAATGATTGTTGAAAAGTATACAAAGAAATCTGAAAATGTTAAAGACATTCATTTTCACCACTCAATAAAAGATGGTGGATTCCTCAATGCAATATTTTGGGCAGATGAAGTAGAAGTGGCAAACTATGTTGCTTTTGGTGACATAGTGTCCTTCGATGCAACATACAGCACAAACAAGTAAGTATATGATTAAAATGTTGACTGTTAATACAATGTGAATGGTAATTCAGTTAATGTGAATGGCCATTCACATTAGCTGAATGACCATTCACATTAGACGTATATTGACAATCATAATGTGAATGCTTAAATATGAATTGTGATTAAATATTTTCAGGCATGATATGGTTCTTGTCCCATTCACCGGAATTAACAATCATAAAAAGTGTGTTTCATTTGGCACTGGGCTGCTGAGTAAGGAGGATATAGAATCATACAAATGGCTACTCAATGCATTTATATGCGTACATAGACGAGAACCAAATATTGTTGTAACGGACCAAGATCCATCAATGAAAAAGGCAGTGAAATTAGTTTTGAAAACGGTTGTCCACCGTTTCTGCATGTGGCATATAATGGATAAGCTTGCAATTAAGGTATTTATAAAAAAATTCAGATTCACATGTTTTGCTGCTTGATCATTAACTTAATATGATGCTAACATGTTTACCTGTCAAAAAGGTACCAACATTATGCACAAAAGATTCACCTTTCTCAAAGCGTTTGATGGACGTTGTCTGGAACCAAAATATTGATGTAGATGAACTCGAGGTTGAATGGAACAAGATAATGGTCGAATTTGATCTTCAGAATCATAAATGGTTCAATGATCTTTATGACATTAGAGATGAGTGGATACCTGCATTTTTTCCAGACATTCCAATGTCGGGATTGATGAGAACAACGTCTTTATCGGAGGGACAAAACAACTTCTTCAACCATTACTTGAAAAGCACCTCCAATTTGGTTGACTTTTTTAGTCGGTTCGATAGCGCATTGGACTCTCAAAGGAACATGCAAAGGACGTTGGATTACGAATCGAGAACAAAGAGGTTGGATTTGAATACGGGGCTGAACATGGAAAAAAAGGCATCAGAAATGTTCATGTTCAAGATCTTTGCTACAATCCAAGAAGAAATCATTAAGAGTTCATTTGGTGTGCTGCCAATTTCAATTGACAACGACGAAGACACTAAGACGTATACACTAAAAGAGGTTGGAAGTGACATACGAGTTAAAAAAGCAGTACAAGTAAGCTTCATCACACGGAAACTAATGATATCTTTGCATGTTTTATGTTTTGAGAGACAGCTATAATTATACCATTTCTGAAATGAGTTATGTGAATGGTCATTCAACTAATGTGAATGGCCATTCACATTAGCTGAATTACCATTCACATTGGTTGAAATGTGAAAACAGTATTAATGATCATTGTATCCTCATGTGAATGGTCATTCAACTAATGTGAATGGCCATTCACATTAACTGAATAACCATTCACATTGGTTCAAATGTGAAAACAGTATTGTTTTTTCAATTGTATCCTCATGTGAATGGTCATTTAACCAATGTGAATGGCCATTCACATTAACTGAATGACCATTCACATTAACTGAATCCTGATGTTAGCAACCATATTAATTATCTACAGGTAGTTTTCGATGAGAAAGATGTAAATATAACTTGTAGCTGCATGCATTTCGAAAGGTTCGGCATCCTATGCCGACATATATTTTATGTCTTCAGGATTCATGAGGTGGATGACATACCTGAAAAGTACATACCTCTACGATGGACAAAGAATGTATTCACAATCAGCCTTGCAAATTTACAACATACAACACCACAAGCATCAAAAAAGTCAACAAAGTTTGAGGCAAACGTTCGTGATATGTATGGGGATCTTGCATATTGTATACAAGTGTTACTAGGTGGAGGA
>JAANYP010006646.1:0-10553 GCA_020465985.1 Centrapalus pauciflorus
TATATATATATATATATATATATATATATATATATATATATATATATATATATATATATATATATATATATATATATATTGTTATAAAAGGACAATTATGGATGATGAATTTTTCTTCTTCTTTTACCAAGTGAACAAGCAACATCCAAATAGTAATTTCATTAAATAGGGAATAGTGATTTTTTGTATATAAATAGATTCATCAAGATTTATCAAAGGAATGAATTTGTAGAGAAAAAATATATGCATCAAAAGGGTTTTCACAACTCTTGGTGATTTCTTAATATCTGAGTTTCTGTTAGATTATAACACGTTATCAGCACGAGTAGCTCAATATCTCAACCAAATCAAGAATCACCCTTCACTCAAGGTATGAAATAAATTGAAAACAAAATATATGGTTAAAGACCATAATTAACAACTAAATGACTACATATTGGATACAAGGACTACTAACGTTTACTAAACTTTTATTTATATATACTAACATTTATTCTTATTCTTATTCTTATTACTAACATTTATGGAAGGCTAAGCCTCCTACTTATTTATGTTAACTAACATCTATTTATTGTTACTAACATTTATTTTCCGCAACTAACATTTATTTATGCAATCTAACATTTATTTATGTATACTAACTTTTATTTATGCAATCTAACATTCTAACATTTATGCTTACTAGCATTAATTCTGTTACTAACATTTATTTATGCGTTGGTTTATTAATGTGTACTAACATCTATTTATGTTTATTAATTTTTTTTTCTGATTCATATTTTATAAATTGTTTTATGCACAAACAATATTAATAATTTATACTCTAATAATTATTTTACACTAAATTTATCTTTTAATCATTTTATAATTTTTCTTTACAAAGGCTACATAACCGTTACAACGGTCAAAAATCCGACCGTTTCGATGGCTTGGTTTTTTCCTATAAATACCACAACACTAAACCTCATTATTTCACAAAATCGTTCTTCTTCTTGTTTGAAAATTTTGTTTTCTTAACTGGTTGAAGAATGAAGATGCCTCTCTCGTTTTTAATTTTCCTTATTGTAATACTCTCAATACTTTTATACTCTTTGCTACAACTTTCATTCGATGAGATGTACCCTTTTCTAATTATATTTTCATTTACGATTCTTCCATTGTTATGTGTTGCGAAATTGATTGAAATAAATTAATGCTAATTTATGTTGTTAAATATTTTTGTTGATAGTTATAAAACGGCAAACCTTGTAAAGCTTCAATTTGCTGCACTAGACGTTAACGGGAAGAACTACATGTCATGGACAATTGATGTAAAAATGCATCTTGAATCCATGGGAATCTTGGAAACTATAAGTGAGAAAAATAATTGTTCCTCACAAGAAAATGCAAAATCAAATGTGTTTCTACGTAAGCATATTGATGATATGCTAAAATTTGAATATTTGAACACAAATGATCCAAGCATTCTATTGAAAGATTTGAAAGAAAGGTTTGATCATCAAAGGGAAGTTTTACTTCCAGCTGCCAGAGATGAGTGGAGAAATTTGAGGTTCCAAGACTTTAAAAAGGTTAATGAGTATACCTCAGCTTTGTTCAGGATATGTTCACAGTTAAGATTTTGTGGACAAACTGTTACTGATGCAGACATGTTGGAGAAAACTTACTCCACGTTTCATGCGTCAAACATTACTCTGCAACAACAATATCGCATGCAGAAATTTACAAGATATTCTGAACTCAATTCAGTCCTTCTTGTTGCTGAACAAAATAATGAGCTTCTGATGAAAAATCATCAGTCTCGTCCTACAGGATCAGTAGCGTTTCCTGAAGCAAATGCTACGAATAAAAGTGATCCTAAAAATAATACACATGGACAAGGACGAGGGCGAGGATTTGGCCGTGGACGAGGCCGTGGTCGTGGCTATAATAAAAACCATAATTATAAGAATAATCATGGCTATGGTTACAACTAAATATGGAAAAAGTCATTCTCGGGGCCGTGGACGTGGACATGGACATGGTTATAACAATGCTCCACGAGATAATAAATCTCAATCACATGGAAAATCCAAGAACAATGAAGCAAAAACTAATACTTCTCAGGGTCCTGAAGATCCTTGCTTCAGATGCGGAATGATAGGCCACTGGTCAAGAACTTGTTGAACAGCACCACATCTTTGTCAGCTGTATTAAGATTCTCTTAAAGGAAAAGAGAAAGAAGTAAATTTTAATGATCTCCCTAATGATTCGGTACCTGAACTAAATGCTTCAGATTTCTTTGATGATTTAGATATATAATAGTGTGACTATGTTTCATTTTCTAGATATGTATTATTTCATCTTATCATGTAATGCACTTCCTAATCTTATTAATAATATAACATATTTCTACTTAACAATTTTTATCTTACATAATCATTAATTTATTATTTTTCTTATTTATTTTTTTGAAGTTTAAAATGAATTTCATCGAAGAACTGCATGAAGCAAACTTTGGAGATATCTGTATACCAGACAGTGGTGCCACACACACAATTCTTAAAACGAAGAAATATTTTTCTGAACTAAAGCCAACTAAAGCAACCATACATACCATTTCAGGTCCTGTAGATCTAATTGAAGGAACCAGAAAGGCTCATTTTATATTACCAAATGGTACAAAGTTTTTAATAGATAATGCTCTATTTTCTCCAAAATCTAAAAGAAATTTGCTGAGTTTCAATGACATACACCGAAATGGATACGGTACTCAGACTGTGACAATAGAGAATAAGAAATTTATGCATATTACCGATAAAAACCATGTACTGGAAAAACTGCCAACACTCAATTCTGGTTTGCATTATACATATATAAGTATGGTTGAATCCAACATGGTAGTAAAAGAAAAATATTGTGATCCTGGAGTTTTGAGTTTGTGGCATGACAGATTAGTCCATCCAGGAATAACCATGATGCAAAGAATAATTGAAGGTACCAATGGACATCCACTAAAAAGCCTGAAGATCTCTCAAACAGGTAACTTGGCTCCATGTACATCTTGTTCTCTTGGAAAACTTATTGTGAAACATTCACCAACAAAAATTGAAAAGAAAAATCCTATGTTTCTTGAAAGAATTCAAGGTGATATATGTGGACCAATTCATCCACCATGTGGACCTTTCAGATACTTCATGGTATTAATAGATGCATCAAGTCGATGGTCTCACGTTTGTTTATTATCGACTCGTAATGTGGCATTTGCAAAATTTCTGGCTCAGATCATTAAATTAAGGGCACATTTTCCTGATTATACCATTAAAAGGGTGAGACTTGATAATGCTGGTGAATTTACGTCTCAAGCTTTTAATGACTATTGCATGTCTGTTGGAATTAGTGTTGAACATCCAGTTGCTCATGTTCATACACAAAATGGTTTAGCTGAATCATTAATTAAACGTCTTCAGCTAATAGCTAGACCATTAATAATGAAAACAAAACTCCCTATTTCTGTCTGGGGACATGCAATTTTACATGCTGCATCACTGATTCGTCTAAAACCAAGTGCATATCATAAATTTTCTCCTCTACAACTTGCTTTTGGTCAAGAACCAAACATTTCCCATCTTCGAATTTTTGGGTGCGCAGTATATGTTCCTATTGCACCACCACAACGTACAAAAATGGGTCCTCAAAGAAGATTGGGTATATATGTAGGGTATGAAACACCCTCTATAATAAGATATCTTGAACCACTGACAGGTGATGTTTTCACAGCAAGGTTTGCTGATTGTCATTTCAATGAGACAATTTTCCCAGCATTAGGGGGAGAAAAGAAAAACAAAGAAAAAGATGTTTCATGGTGTGAACCATCATTGATTCATCTTGATCCTCGGACAAAACAATGTGAACTAGAAGTTCAGAAAATAATGCATTTACAAGAAATTGCAAATCAACTGCCTGATGCATTTACTGATTCTAAAAGAGTGACTAAATCATATGTGCCAGCAGCAAATGCACCTGCTCGAATTGAAATTCCAAGCGAGCAAATTGATGACAAAGTCACTCAAGAATCAAAGGCACGCCTGAAGCGTGGAAGACCGTTTGGTTCCAAGGATAAGAATCCTAGAAAAAGAAAGAGCTCTGAAAATACAATTGATAATGAGAAAGGTGTTCCTGGAGAAACACAAAATAATAATATTTCCAAAGTAGGAGAAATTGATGATACTAATACAGAGATTGCAATCAATTATGTCCATACAAATATTATATGGAACAGATCTGAAATGAAAGATATTGATGAAAGGTTTTCTTTTGCTATTGCATATGATATTATTAATGGAAGTGATGATCCAGAACCAAAGTCTGTTACTGAATGTCAAAATAGACATGATTGGGATAAATGGAAAGAAGCTATGCAAGCTGAATTAGATTCTTTAAACAAACGAAAGGTTTTTGGATCCATTATCCTCACGCCTGAAGCCGTGAAACCTGTAGGATACAAATGGGTATTCATACGAAAGAGAAATGAGAAAAATGAGATTATAAGATACAAAGCTAGACTTGTGGCTCAAGGTTTTTCTCAACGGCCTGGAATTGATTATGATCAAACGTATTCTCCTGTTATGGATGCAATAACGTTTAGATATTTAATCTGTCTTGCAGTTTCTAAAAATTTAGAAATGCGTCTAATGGATGTTGTTACAGCTTATTTATATGGATCATTAAATAGTGATATTTATATGAAAATCCCTGAAGGATTTAAAATGCCTGAAGCATTAAGCAATAAACCCAAAGAAATGTATTCAATCAATTTGCAAAGATCTTTATATGGGTTGAAACAATCTGGACGCATGTGGTATAAGCGTTTGAGTGATTATTTGATATGTAAAGGATATACAAATAATCAAATTTGTCCATGCGTGTTTATAAAGAAGACAAAGGTTGGATATGTTATTATAGTTGTCTATGTTGATGATCTAAATATCATTGGCACGATAATTGAGATAAATGAAGTCATTGTGCTACTAAAGAAGGAATTTGAAATGAAAGACCTTGGTAAAACCAATTATTGTCTTGGTTTGCAAATAGAGCACATGCATAATGGCATACTTGTGCATCAATCAAATTATACGGAGAAGGTCTTAAAACGTTTCAATATAGATAAAGCAAAACCTTTAAGCACGCCAATGGTAGTTAGATCACTTAATATTGACAAAGACGCATTTCGTCCTCAAGAAGAAAATGAAGATTTACTCGGTCCAGAAGTGCCGTATCTTAGTGCAATTGGAGCCCTAATGTATCTTACTAACTGTACAAGACCTGACATTTCTTTTGCAGTAAATTTGTTGGCTAGATTTAGTTCAGCCCCCACCAAACGACATTGGATAGGAATCAAACACATTTTACGATACCTTCGAGGAACTGTTGATTTGGGATTATTTTATTCAAACAATACAAAAGAAGGTTTGATTGGTTATATAGATGCAGGTTATTTGTCTGATCCCCACAAAGCAAGATCTCAAACAGGATACGTATTTTTGAATGGAGGCACTGCAATATCTTGGCGTTCTCAGAAGCAAACACTTGTTACAACATCCTCAAATCATGCTGAAGTTATTGCACTACATGAAGCCAGTAGAGAGTGTGTATGGCTGAGATCAATGACACAACTCATCTTGTCTTCTTGTGGACTTGAGAAAGGCAGAAGTCCTACACTGATTTACAAAGACAATGCAGCTTGCGTGTCACAAATGAAAGAAGAGTATATCAAAAGTGACAGGACCAAACATATCCCTCCAAGATTTCTCTCCTATACGCAAGACCATATAAAGGACAATGAAATTGAAATGAAATACGTTCAATCTAGCAATAACTCAGCTGATCTTTTCACGAAGGCTTTTCCCAAAGCGATTTTCAGAAAACACGTTCACAACATTGGAATGCGACATGTACAAAACATGTGATGACTTTCAGATGACAATATGAGGGGGAGTCAACCAATCGCTGTACTCTTTTTCCCTTGACTAAAGTTTTTTCCCACTGGGTTTTTCTTTAGCAAGGTTTTTAATGAGGCAGCATTTCGTGGTTGAACTCTTACTAAAATTATCATCCAAGGGGGAGTGTTATAAAAGGACAATTATGGATATGGATGATGAATTCTCTTCCTCTTTTACCAAGTGTGTAAGCAACATCACATAGTAATTTCATTAAATAGGGAATAGTGATTTTTTGTATATAAATAGGTTCATCAAGATTTATCAAAGGCATGATTTTGTAGAGAAAGATATATGCATCAAAAGAGTTTCACAACTCTTGGTGATTTCTTAATATCTGAGTTTCTGTTAGATTATAACACTGGTTAGTTTTTTTTTGTTTTTTTTTGTGTGTTGGTTGGTTGGTGAAATTGAAACAATTAAAATTGGATTCAATAAATAAATATATATATATATATATATATATATATATATATATATATATATATATATATATATATATATATATATATATATATATATATATATATATATATATATATATCAGGGCTGGCCCTGGGCACGGTGCACATGGGCCACCGTTCAGGGCCCAATTCATTATAAGGTGCCCAAAAAAATTTTATATATTATAGCGCAACTCTCTAATATTAGATTATATGTTTTTTGCGTGATAAAAAAACATAAATAATGTGTTGGTTAAGCTAATAGTCATTTTATATTGGAATCACAATGGCATGGGATCGATTCCCAATGTGTGCATTTTTATTTTATTTATATCACATCACTACCACTTGGATTTTCAAGTACTAATATCTTCTATTTGCTTTATATCAGTATACTATCCATCAAATTCGATATTTATACTTTTGTTTTTCAATGAGTTTGATTTTTTTATTTTTATTTAACACGTGGTTTATGTTATTAATCATACGACTATTAAAAATACTAATGAGATATATATTTATTTTATGAGATGTTATTTATTTTTCACGCATGTGTTTACTACTCATATTATGAATCATTAAAAATTAAATTTTTTTCCTCAATTTACTAATAAAAATATAATTTAATATTGTTTTCAATTTTTACCTAATTTATATACGATGTTAGTATTAATTTTTTTCCCCTTTTTCTGGATAATGGAAAAGTTTAGCGAATCACCGTGAAACCATTACACGATGACAAATTGAGAAGTTTTTAAAGACATGACATTGACAATGGTGCAATAAAATCAATATTATTTAATTGTAACGTTTTTATACGAATTTTGCTTATATATATAGAGGGTCCTTTTTAAATGTATGCCCCGAGCCTAAAAAACGATAGGACCGGCATATATATATATATATATATATATATATATATATATATATATATATATATATATATATATATATATATATATATATATATATATATATATATATATATATATATATATATATATATAAAAGTTGAGTCCATGTCATAAATATTCATGTTATAAATATTCATGTCATAATTGTTTTAATAATAATAGACTATCCATTTTCTCCAACCTGAAGAATTGCTTTAATGTGATACTAAATATTGGTTTAATGTTGCTTAATTTTAATTAATTTTACCTTAATGGTAAAAACTCTCCATCTATCCTAAGGTTATTATTTCTTATCAATTAAGTGTTTTTATTTTACCATAAATATGAATTTGTCAATCATTTATCTATAAATAACAAAGTTACATTTGTTTATTCACATTCTGTCATCATTCATGTTACAAACAATTTGTGAGTGCTTGGTGGATGGAAAATTCTACGACAATGCTAAGAATTTTGGTTCATGACGGCTAACGAGGCATGTGGTAGCAATGATTTCACAGCAAGTGGTTGTGAAAGTGTAAGGTTCAAGAGTAAAGCGTATGCGGGATCACAAAACTCATCTCCATATGCTAATTTGATGTTGTTGGAATTCACGGATGGTGACAATACCGAGTTGGAGAACTTCTCGCTCGAAAAGCACCCATCATTTAAATTTAATTGGGTTTCATCTAAGCGGAAAGACATATAATAATAAAGGTATTAGTTGGTGGTACAAGGCTTATTTTTAATTTCGTAGTATAAGTAATTGTTTGTTTTGTGAAAGTTGAGAGCTATTGTAATAGAATTTGTTTTTTTTTTGGCAACCACATATATTAGATGTCTATAGGAGTCACTTTGGTAATTTCGTATTCAATTTTAATTTTGTTCCAGATTTTAGTTGGATTTATAAACCGCCATGTGTGCTCTCCTATATTCTAAATCGAGAAATTTATTATATAGTTATTGATTTTTATTTAATGTAGTTTAAATATTGCAAACCATGTTTTATATCACTGATTCCTTATATAAATAATAATTTATCTCAATAATATTTTTAAAACTATATATTATTTTTTTAATTTGTATATTTTATGTTTTCTTCTAGACTATTTGAGTTATTATATTAAATGTTGACAGACTAAATAGCTAATATGATAATTCTATTATTTATTTATTTTTGAAGTGCACTATTTTGATATTACATCTCTTGAGATGACCTAAAATCTAATTAAAAATTTTTAAAAAAATTATTTACGTAATTAAAAGTTTATAATGACATAAATTATAAATTGAAAGCTTTTGAATATAATTATTCTATTATGAATCGTCAATTGAATTTTGATATAATTATTATGATAAAAGTATTCTTTAAATAGTTTTAATATCATTGATAAATAAAAAAATATCATTTGATTCAAATTATACATATGATAATATGTAACACCCCTCCCGATCCCGGAAATGCCACGTCAATTCAATACACAGGTGGCGATATCGTAATAGCTCTATTATGCACACGTCACAGGATAAACTAGAATCCACTATTAATTTAAAACTTTTACATAAACGCAATCAACATATAATCCGCTGATTACATAATCCCAAAAGCTGCTAACATAATTAACACTGATTAGATCATTACACAAAACTAACACCAAGCTCCCCAGATGATTCCCGATCCCAGCTCATCGAGCACGGCTACAAATCCTGTCACTGATGTCCTGAACATGGAAGACTCGAATACGTAAGCTCGAAAGCTCGTGAGTACTCGAGGGTTAGACTCTGCACAGAAACACATAACATGCATACACGTAGCACATACACACAACACAAGCTCAATCTCTGTCCCTGGCAATCAACATCTCAATACAGGTATGAACACATAGCATGCTCATGCCACACAAGCCTCTGCTCAGAGACATATGAGATCCAATGCCCAATGAGATACTCATCTCAAATGGGGAAACTCTTCCCCTCCTGCACCCTAGCCATACTCATGGCTAACAGGACTCATAGGCTCAGGAGCGACCTGAGAATAAACACAACCATATATATATGGGGACCCTACTCAGGGTTGAACAGAGCTACTCAGCTCCCGCGATAACTCATCGCAATCACGGTATCATGGATCTCATACATAATTTTATATCCACATATAAAGAAAGGAAGGATCATACCTGAGGGGCAACTCGTATTGCCTACCATCTCCACACAGTTCATATATTTACATATGAAATATAACACAAAATAACCCAAAAGACAACGACCGGTCTTTTTAAAAGATCTCGCGTACTCACCTGATCGATCCACTAATCCCGGAATCTCTGACTCGGCTCGGCTCGTTGACTCGTCCCTGAAATTACACAAATCCCAACTCGTTAACACAAATCCACGAACACCTATCACAAACTCATAATGAGCTTAACTCGAATCCGAAAGCAACCCCCAATTGAATCCCAAAATTCTAACTCGAAAACAACCCCGATAAAGTCCCGAGAACTTGATCAAAACCCGACTCACAATTCCCAAACGAAACCCCGAAGTCCCGATGAAAACCCGCCCCAAAACAATCCCAACAATATCCCGACTCAAAAACAGCTCAAACGGGACCCAAATACCCCAAAACCGGCTCCAAACCCTTCCCCTCCGATCACGCCCGCGCCCAGGCACCACGGCCGCGCCGCGATCGCGGTCGCGCCGCCCCATCATCTCGGCCGCGCTGCGGCTGTCTTCTTCCTGCTCGTCGATCAGCTTCTGCCCAGGAGGCTAAACCCTCCCACAATTCAGTTCCAGCCCAGAAAACCCACACCCAGCATACATAAAATCGGCCACATAGTCAGAAAATCAAACTCTCAACATCATCATCCATATATCTCGAATTTAAGCTTGCTAGATCAAAATCCTTACCTTTGCAGCCCAAGAACACGAAATTGGAAGGAGGAGGAGATCAAATCTTGACTTGAAGGGTTTTCTTGCTGCTACTCCACACCCCACGCACACACACACTATACACACACTGATATCACACACATCACACACTTGCACACTTTCTTAATATGGAAGGAAAGCAAGGAGAAGTACGCACATATCCTTTCTATTTTCAGCGGGTTCCAACCCATTAACCCGAACCCGATACCCCATTTTCATAATTAAAATCCACTTAACCCATTTAAATCCACGAACTCAATTATATAATTAATCCACTAAATTAATTATTCAACGCCACGTAACTCGCAAACCCG